>MVJL01006986.1:0-124214 GCA_002156465.1 Macrocentrus cingulum | reverse complement strand
AGTGAAGCTGGAATTTTCAGCATCACTTTTGATATGTCAGGAACTCGCATGATAACTACTGAGGCTGATAAAACAATTAAAATTTACAAAGAAGACGATTCTGCGGTAAGAATCTTTGAGAATAATTTTTCTTTTTTCTTTATAATTTCTTGTTATTAATGAATTTTTTTTTTAGTCTGAGGAAACTCATCCTGTCAATTGGCGACCGGAGATTATCAAGCGGAGGAAATACTAAAAATTCTAATCAACGTAAGGGCGTGAAGCTAGTAAATATTTTTATTATAAGCTCTGTACGAGAAATTCTTCTTCAAGTATAAATTTGCGTAAAAAAAAAACAATGCAGCTGGAAATTATTATTAATTTAATGAATATTCTGCATTTAAATGATACTATGCACAATTTTACAGTTTGTGATTGAAACAATTGCTTTGACTTTTTTATTAAAAATATATATAATAATAATGTTAATTATATATATATATATATATTAATTATAATGAATTTTGTAGCCATGGAGACTGACGAGGCAGGAGCATCATCAATTTTCCCGCGTTTCCATACAAAATTTTTAAAAATTTCAGGGCCCCGGCTGCCCCCACATACAGAGTACCCGTTTGTCGTCCCTGCCCGTGAGTGCCCGTGGCGACGAGGTTCGCGCGGCTGCCGTTATCAGATAGAAAGATAACGGCGCGTCAATCAGGGGCACTACAATTACCGACGCTAGCCCAGCCTTAATGCATTCACGGCAAAACACTTGCAAAGCCAATATCACGATAATCTGATTTATTAATTACCTCACGATTTTTTAACAATTATTATCGGCTCATTTTAATGCATTCACGGCAAAACACTTGCAAAGCCAATATCACGATAATCTGATTTATTAATTACCTCACGATTTTTTAACAATTATTATCGGCTCATGAGCTGTGCATCTTGATTACTGTCTTGATCACGTGTTAAGCTATATGGAATAATAGTTTCTGAACGTAGTAAAAATCAATTAAAATTTGGCTGGATAACCTAAAAGTGGTAAGTACATGGATCAACAGCAGAATAATTAACGACAGTTGTACGAGCAACTGTGCTCAAGGAGAAAGATCCTTCGCAGATCATCGAAAAGATGGAGAAGACTGATCAAATAGAGAACAATGTCATGCATCCACTATATCTCAATGAAAACGTTCTCAAGGACAAGCGGATGAAATTGAAGGAGACCCTGGACCGTGTTTTCGGAATGTACGCCAAGGATGATCAGGAGAAATGGAGCGAGCTGAAGGAACATCTAATTCAGTATCCAAAAGTGATCGAATCAATCTGGTGACGTATTTTGAGGCAGTACGACATGCACAACGGGTGCTGGTGAATGAAATTCTCCTGCCGTCGTCGAATCCTGACTAAATGCGAATGTGTCAAGGTATTAATCAATCAATCGATCAATCAGTTGCCTAGGATTCAGTAGAGCTCGTATAAACACCGTTGAATGTTTTTTTTTTTTTCAACTTTTAAATCATTTTACAGGGTCTTTGACATCACAGATATCGTTGCCAGATATGCCTCAGACATTTATCCTCCTCACACGCTGTGTATGCCGCTACATCATCTTTTAATGAATATTCCAATTTCTCTGAGTATACTCTCAAGAAGAGAATAAGGAGGACAACGTCCTTCAAGCCAATAGTCCTTCAGCAAAAGATGTTGACTGACGAAGATTTCAACCAGTTTACACGGGAGATGGTAATGCTACACAAGGAGCGAGAGACCGAGCAGGTGCAGCTTTTCAATGCACTTGAGAATTCCACTGGCATCTCCGCCGCGGATAGGACTCTGGCTATGGCCAGGTACTGCTTTAATTTGCACGTCGTAATTTGCGATTTTAACTTGAGTGAATTTTCACCTTGAAAATTGTATTAAAACTGGAAATTACAAGTAAATATATTCGGTTTTAACATGAATGTAATATAGGTACATATGTATGGCAACACAAGGGCAATAATATGTCATACATTTTTCTACTGGATGAGTTGGATATCTTCAATCGACTTTATAAAGAATTTCAGTTTGAAATTGCAATCGCGAACATAGCCAAGTCGCATCTCAGATAAATCTAAGGAGCTTTATCATTATCAGTTGTTGTTGTTGTTTAGTGGGAACACTATCGACACAGTGTGGTAAAGCCGAGGCTATGTGTAATCGCCCGAAAGATCCCGAAAGGTAAGTGATATTCGCATGAATATTTTAAGTTGGCGAGAAAAGACGAGGATGTAGGTATAAAGTGGCAGAGTGGTGAAATGGTACAAGTATATATCGAAGAGCGCATGTGTTGCGAGACCAAGTGGAAAGAGTTGGTGGCGTCGCGACGCCGCTGAGAGGGCTGGCAACTAGAGTAGTCGCAATCATGCCACCACCCTGACGAACGGGTGCTCACTCTGCGGGTCAGGCAACGTCAAGTATCTCGAATATACCTACGTAATCGAAATAAATTAAAGCTCGCGTAAGCCGACCGTACATACGAAATATAATAACAAAATAAATCACACTAAAACGCGCCCTTGTAAAAAAATAAAAATCCCGGTATATCAGCTTGACAACTGGGAAAAAAGGTGCCGTCAATGCCGGATCTTCTTGAGACGACGTAACGACGACGGTATTAAAATTTCAAACAATTTTTCTTAAACTATTCGCATCGTTTTCTCTCTCGCTCTTTCGATCCATACGTACATATATTTTAGATGCGCTGTATTATTTTTTTTCGGCCTGGGCATATCAGCATTGATTGTATCGTTGTGACACATGCTAAAAAAATATTGCGTAAAGTTGTGAGACGAAAATTTTCATTGAGAATTCCCACAAGGAGTGTCTTATAAATGATTTTAGTTGGATATATATATATTGTATGTGTGTGCCAGTGAAAAAGGACACACGTGACTGCGCGCAAGGATCATCGATATATTATAATAGTGAACCGGGAAATTAAATTTATAAAGTCAATGAAAGTGTGTTTAAATTTGGTGCTTTTGCATGTATATGCTTATTGTTGCACGTTGACGTATTATTGATGGCGATAAAACTTGTGTGTGCGGAACCGGTGATAATAAGTATATGATATATCTATTCTGCAATAGGGTGAGAATGACAAAATAGTTGACATATATATCTCTGATGAGGATGTAATTTCAAACTGCATCACAAGATAACAATTATTAAAGCGCCGTGCCACAATTTATTCGCCCGCCGTGTTCCACCGTGGCCAAGTATTTTTAGACTTTAGTACTCACACGTACAGTGTTATGATGGTGATTGCTTATCCCAGATCGACAGATCGATATTTGTCTCATTGAAGGACGATGTATATGCGACATTGCTATACCGCGTGGAATTAACTCTGGCATCGTCAATTTTCCTTATCTATTAATAACCGAACCCGATCCACATTGATAAACTCTCATCATATAGTGGAGACAATTTGCTACTACCCCATGATTAAAAATAGAGGCTAGCTAAAGAGATTGTGATGTGTACCTATACGATGGCCGACGGGATCTAATAGTGTGCCATACCTATACTGTTTTCGGGACGAGTTTGTCGCCAATATCCGCGTTTGCCTGTCGACGCATTTTTTGTACGGAAAAATTTGGAATATAAGTGCGGCAGCCATCTTCATGGCGAGCTTTTCCGAGGCGCAAGTAGCGCGCGGGAAGACGATTGTGTGGGGCACGCATTCCGAGCAGATCACGGATGCTTATAGAAGTCGTTGCGTAACATTTTAGACGGTGGTGTGTGCAAGGTTCGCTGTATATCCCCAGGGCAGCAGTAGCGCCAGCGGTAGTGCGCGCGCAGGCATAATCTCACATGAATTTGTGAGTGAGTGTGTGTATAAACAACTGGACAAGAGCCCCGTCGTACGTACATCTCTTCTTTCAAACATTCGAGACTTTATTTCGCCTCATTTTCAGCATTAAATCCTCGTTATATTCTAGCAGTGTCACGTGAATTCTCTTCTATTTGCAAAGTGTGAGACATGTGTCTTTTGGAATAATTTAGCTGGAATTTTGAGTCACTATTTCGCGCGTACGTGAAAGTTGTATGAATTAATTACGGTTAAAAAATTGATGGGTTATTTAAAAGTTATCACAGAAAAATATTACCTTATAAATAAGCATTTAATTTTCGTGTGTAATAAAGCAAATAAGTATATAATTTATGCAGGGAGTTGAAGGTTTGTGGGGGAACAACCTCATCGACACGAGACAACAACGATGATGATGATGATGATGACGACGCAGAGTGGTCAGAGTCAGCGACACGCGAGACTGGCGAGAGCGTGATGCATCAGCAACAGCAGCAGCCCGATCAAGCCCCGAATGGCGTGGCAGGTGGGGCCCAGATGCCAGTATCTGGTGGAGTAGCTTCATCACAAGTCAGTCCAGCATCTGGGACTGCTGCGGGGGCTGCAACGGGTAACCGTGGCCAAGTGAACGGTGGTAGATTCGACTTTGACGACGGCGGTACATACTGCGGAGGTTGGGAGGATGGCAAAGCACATGGACACGGTGTTTGCACTGGGCCAAAGGGTCAGGGAGCTTATTCTGGTAGCTGGCACTACGGGTTTGAGGTCTCTGGCGTCTACACCTGGCCCAGGTACGGTATTATCATTATATTTACCAACTAATTCAAAGACCGATTGTTATAACGCTATAGAAATCCTAGTATATAAATGGGTCAAGGGTGCAGGTTAGATAGTATAGGAACAACTAGTCCAGGCCACATGCCGCGACCCTGACCGCGATATTAAGTTCATCCAGGTCTAAATGGAATCATGGAGAGTATTGATTGCGTCCAGAGCGGTATAGTAAAATATTCATTATTTTTGTATATATTATGAGCAATCAATATCTCTCATGAGGCATCATGTGTACATTACTGAGAAGAGCACAAAATTGCATTTGGGACAGAGAAGGTCGCAGGCGTCCTTGAATCCCACAATTTTAGCCCTCTCAACTGGGTCGGGGTCATGATCCACAATTTTTTTGCTTTTGTTTACAAAATTCTTCGAAACTATATGAACACATTTTCCATCTGTTGCATTGGCAGATGTATTTTTTATTTTTTCGAGCTGACTGAATGTATATGATTGTATTTATTAGTGGATCAGCGTACGAGGGTCAGTGGCAAAATGGAAAACGTCATGGACTCGGAATGGAGACACGCGGAAGGTGGCTGTATCGTGGAGAATGGACTCAAGGCTACAAGGGACGATATGGTGTCAGACAGTCAACCACATCTACGGCGAGATACGAGGGAACGTGGGCCACTGGTTTGCAAGATGGATATGGCTCGGAAACGTACGCTGACAGTGGTAAGTAAGAGAAGAATAGTTTTTCGTGAAATAGTTTTGTGCTAGTTGCGTCGTAAAATTGATTTAAATATTGCAGTTTATGAGGCTGAACATTGAAAGAGAAGATTTAGTTAACGATTTATAAATAAATATTACAAGATTTTTCAATTAATCCAGGAATGGTCAGCTTGGAATGGCAGACTATACTTGAGAGAGACTATAGTTATATCCACGGTGGTAGTAGATAAATTTTATTGCATTTCATTCTGCTTCATTGCTCTCGAGAGCTTTATTTAGATGTGCGCGTTTACCAACCATGTGTGTCTGTGAGCTTTTCTATGCTGCTTATCACATACCAGACACACCACGCACTTGATCGAAAGTTTAAGGATTATTAGTTTACGAAATGATTTGAAAATATAAATGAGAAATTTTTATATTTTTCAATAGTTGACTGTGAAAATTTTGTTGATTTGCCGTGACTTGTGCGATGCAATGAAGGGTCATGACGACCCTGACCTCGCGGTCCAGAAGTAGAAACCCGAAAGGTATAGCGAGGCAGCCGCACAATCTGAGGGAATATAGGAGTTGGTGTAAAAGCACGAGTTAGACCCCGGCCACGAACGTATCGGGGTCAGACGAATGGATGAACCTTCTTGATTCTCTTTATTTTTAAACACTCGTGTGTCTTTCCACTCTTGATAAAATTATGTCAACGCTTTCTCGTATATGACATTTGCGCATCAATAGACAATTGGAAAATACCAATTAAATACAATAGTAATTATATACACATTTCATGAAAAATTTCAAGAATTTTAACAAACTGGGGTCATAAATCTGATGATTTATCAAACTGTCAGACAAATTAATGCCATTGGAATTCTCAGCGAATAAAAACAGAATAACATTTGCGTGGATACAGACGAAAAATATATTTTTAGTGAGGAAAAATAAATTCTAATTTAGCATATAGTTCATTTAACCTGCCGGATGATTAATTTCAATGAAAATAAATTTGTAATATTGTTATAACCACAACTAAAAATATTAAATATCTGCTTTCCCTCACGCGCTTTTTCGGCAATCCCCAATAACAAAAAAAAAAAAAAAAATACATTAATCTCAATAATTCCCAATTCATTACACACGTAATAAATTGTATATTAAATCTAAAAGATGATGTATAAAGATGATATAGCATTGATAATTAATTTCTGCCTTTGGAATGCACATCAAGGGAAAAGATATAAGTCCCGGGCGATAGCCTCGTGGGATGTTGACTATCTGGTGGAAGCTGTGGACCGAAATATACTAGCACGACTAATTCTCACAAACACTCATTCGAGAGACGGACACGGCAAGCACCATCGCGATATACGTGCGGCCAGCTATTTTCAGGCGATCGAGCCGCTCTGATGTAGTGAAGCCAGGACTGTACTGCAATTGTACCTTCCGTTGTGAATGTTTTATTGCCATGTATATTTTTCATCACTGATAGACATGACAATTGGACACTTGACCATAGCACCCTCGATAACTATTCTCGATAAATGTCACCGGGCGACCATCTGGAAAAATTATACCCCTAAAAATGACCAGTACTAAAAATGTATATTTATTTATTTATTTTTTTCAGCCATCAAACTTTCATTGTATTTTATTATAATTGATGACGAGGCTCGCGTAAAATTACCAACACCACGCGGACACCTTGCCAAGGTGTTTTCATCATGCCAAACAGACACATGACTTTCATCGTTCAAATGACGTTTAATGTGTGATGCGAAACTATGAAACAATTTATAAAACATGTATAATAGGAAATCAGTAGACAATAATTTGAAGAAAATATAATAAACGTTGTGTAAAATCAATGTCCTTAATCAGGAACCTATCAAGGCCAGTGGCTGCGGGGTATGCGACATGGCTACGGCGTGCGAACGAGTGCCCCTTTTGGTCTTGCAAGCCACTACAAACCACCGAAACAGATCCGAGCGTCCTTGACATCCCTGAGAAGCACAGATGGTGCTCCCGCCGCGGCACCCACCCCGGAACCAACAGATCGACGAGATCGTCGAGTAGACGACAGCCGAGGTGGCTTTGTGCTGAAAGCTCGTAGTGATGACCCACCGGCACGACGAAAGAGCCTCACCGAAAAGTCCTTGAAGAAGGGGGGTCTGTTGTCGGTAAGATGAATTGTAATAAAGTGTGAAAAAAAACAGTTACGTTACTTGAAAAATTATCTTCAGGGCCTGAAAATTCGAAAGCAGAAAAGTACTGGGGACCTTGAGAAGCGTGGTACTGCCGGCAGTATTAGAAGTAACGCAAGCTCAGCATCATGGATGTCTACAGAGAGTTCTCAGAGCCAAGCCTCCGCCTCGGTCCACACAGACAGCAATGCATCATTCGTTATCGAGGTAAAAAAAAACTAAATAGAAAAAGTTTAAAACTGAATATAATACATTAGTGTAATTTTTTAATAGGACGAGCAAATGGATGCTTCAGTGACTGAGACCTACCTCGGCGAGTGGAAAAACGACAAACGAACGGGTTTTGGAATCTCGGAGCGAAGTGACGGACTACGCTACGAGGGCGAGTGGTTTAACAATCGAAAGTACGGCTACGGAGTAACGACATTTCGCGACGGTAGCAAAGAAGAGGGCAAATACAAGAACAATGTCCTTATAACATCACAAAAAAAGAAGCATTTGTTTTTAATAAGATCAGCTAAATTTCGTGAGAGAATAGAAGCAGCAGTAAGTGCGGCGCAACGTTCCAGCAAAATGGCTCTACAAAAAGCTGATATCGCGATATCGAGAACGGCAACAGCCCGTGGAAAGGCTGAACTGGCAGATATCGCGGCGGATCACGCTCGACAAGACTCTGAATTGGCTCAGCAGACTGCAAAACAATTTGCGCCTGATTTTAGGCAACCTGGTCTCGAACGCTTGCGAAATCGAGAAATTCCGAAATATGTTCCACCACCGCAGGACACAATGCCGAGCAAAAGTATACTTCAAAAGGCCCATAATCCTCCAAGTAGTGCAGAACAATCTGCAACAACGACACCTATTAAATCAGCAAACATTGATTCTTTCCAAGGTGTAACTGTTCCCGGAGGAGCAAATCCTCAATCAATTAGTCTGTCGGTAAATCAATCAATACGACGAGCTAGCGTGAAACCTATGCAAAATCAATTGCCAATGAATGCAAATCCAGTGTCAAATCTAGGAATTAATTCGAATGTTTATCCAACTAATCCAATGCAAAAAGTGCAAAATCAGTTTCCAAATAATTTAAATCAGTTGAGTGGTGGTGGTGCAGGTGATGGTGTATGTGGTGGACCATATGGACTAGTTTCTGGTGGTAATCAGTTTATTCAAGGTGGTCAGTATGGACAATTTCAAGAACCAGTGCAGAATCAAAATCCACAGCAGATGATGGAGAATTATTCTGGCTATGCTATAAGCCCTCAGGGATTCCCAAACCAGTATCAGCAGCAGCAGCAGCAGCAGTTTCCTAATCATCAGCAGGTTAAGATCACTATTGGCTTGGATATGTTGACGTTTTTTTTTTTTTTTTGCTTACGATTCACTGCAGCGCGCCCTTCAGGATAGGCAACTTTTTTCTTTATTTCTAGATTATGTTCCAACAGCCCCCGAGTACATTCAACTCGACCATGGCCCCTATCAATCAGTTTACGGCGCAATCTTATGGTGTAAGCCATCCCATATTCTAGAACTCCCATAGTTTCACATATAATTTTTGTTTTTATAGACACATAGTTTGCACTAGTCTTCATGAATATAATAGTACCTGCTGTTTTTTACTTAGGCAACGATGCCGAATCAATATGGCCCAAGTCCCTACAATATTCAGCCTATGTACGGTCAACAACCACTGCAGCAGCAACAGTATCTGCCTGATACCACCACCAACATGGAAGCTCAGAGGCCAGCTGCGCCAAGTTTAAGAAGAAACAGTCGTATTTTAAATTCTCAAGATCGACCTCAAGGACCTCCAGCTCCACAAACTCTAAATGACAGGTCAAAAGTTGTCTTTGCCCGTAGAAAAACAAAAACAATTCAAATACTTGTATATTGTCTTTTAGAATTTCACCGTGTTTTCCGTTTAGATTGGACCACTACAAGAGGCCACCGAGTCGAGACAGTTCCGTGGATAGGTATCGAGTTCCTAATCGATTAATTGGATCGAGACAGCCGTCCGTAGACAAGAGTGTCACATCCCAAGATGGAGTAGATCGGTGAGCAATATACAGAAGAACAAATTATAAAGATTCAAATTATTGATTAACGCTCATTTAAACCCATGAAGCACGGGAAGAGGCGCGAGCTTGGTGAGGTTAGGAACGCCTCTAAACGGATCTGCAGTGGGAAGTGGAGCCGCTACGCCTGTTTACACTCCGCCAACTTCCAGTCAATTTGAAGGGGCTTTCCTGAAAAACCGCGGGATGAGCCAGGAAATAATACCAAGCGCTATTACACCAAAACGAACAGAAAGTTTGTACATCGCAGCGGCTAGAGGATCAATTGGAGGTGGAGGCATGGCTGGTGGTGGCGGCAACCCCAAAGTGAGTATCCTCATAACTATATATAGCAACTTTTTTTAACGATCTAATTAACTGTTTTAGTCACTCTTGGTTGTTTCTAAAACGTTTAACTAAAGTTTCTATAAACACAGGATTATGAGAGAAAAATAATCTATAAAACTGTAAAATCTTCTCTCCTATTTGTTTGTAACTGTGTGGTATTTTTGTGCTGTGTTCTGTGCATGCATCCCAGGACATGAGCAGGACGGTCCCCGCCTTCGCCTCAACACCCAAGGGCCGCGCTACTCTATGAATAAGTACACTGACACATTGAAATTATATTATTAACACGATGAGATCAAACTGTGCTCTAGAAGCAGAACGAAACAAGAAACGTAATTACTATACTAATAATGTTGATTACAATAAAGCGTGTACCTGATGATGAAACATTGCATAGCTTCGTCAAGGAGACGTATTTTGTGCCTGATGTCGAGTAATCGGGAAATACAAATTATTTTTCAAACATTGTTTAACTTGTATTCAACGACATCTTCTATATATTTCTCTCTATCCTTTCTGCACTCTAGATAGAGCTAAATAAATCCCTGATGCTGGCATTCGAACTGCACGTATTGATCTCGACGACGACGAGTAGGGCATAAATTACATGTTTGGAATAAATGAGAATTATTGATCGTAAGTTGGAAAAAAAGCACGTTCCAGATTGTAAAATATTGATTAATTGCAAACACAGAAAGTACGTATATGGAACGCTAATGCAAGTTTAAACAAAATATGTTGTATTTATATGGATATATATATATATAATATAAATTGTATTTATATGGATATATAAGCTCGTGAGCGGTGTGGAGGCGGGGACCGATATTTTCCCCCTATCGTCATAAAATTCGTATATCTAATGTGTCGATGACATATTGAACGTTCTTCCTCATCAATATTCGTTACAAGTCATTTCTTATTTATGACAAGCCGTCTGGCACGGTGTAACGTGATTGTTGTTTACTAGTTTCCAACGTTGACTGTTGCATTTGAGGGAAAAGAAAAAAATTTAATAATTAAACTCTCTATCCTCCACACCTCCACGCAAACACCTTTCCATGTTTGTCATGTCAGAGACATTATTTTTCTAACGCATGCTTTAAACCTTGACACACTTTATATACACAAAATATTATAAACACTATATATATTGGAGAGTATATATAACTAAATACAATTTTATGTGCACAATTGGGCCATGTATGACATGATGCGGAGAAGGAAGAAATATTTAAACAAATTCACAACCAACGCGCCTTTATGATAAAAAAAACAACCAAACCTCGGAGAGCATATATTTCCAAACGATAAATCCGATTCTATTATACCTGTGATACATGACTTTTTTGTTTTGTTATCCTTTTGCCTTGAACTAACTTGTGTTAATTCGACCACACACGTTACCTGCATTTCGCACAAGACTTTGCATATAACCAAACGAACAATTTTGAAGACTACAAATATATCTTTGACTTGAATTGTTTGCAACGAATTAATTTTCTTGGCAAACAAACTGTCTAAAAAAAAAATAAAAATGTGCCAAACCATAAATATATTTTACCGCCGCACGGGGCTGATTATTATGTTAATTTTGAATAACATGTATATTAATTAATGTTGAGTGAAAAATTCGAGTATATATTTGTTCATAAAAAATGTGTGAGCTTTTAAAAAATCTCCAAGTTGGACTTACTATATAGCATACATTCAGGGTTTTCCTCATTATGTGTTTGAAACTAACCAGCTTTTGTGATTCGGAATGTGTGGTAGAGATTATATTGTAATAACAACGACCGTTTGGATTGTAACTAAATACTAATGACGATGTATGTCACTTGAAACAAAGATTTTCTGATTCATCAACTATATAAGTTATATATGCACACACACCTGATGCGCCTAGAGGAAAGTAGTGAAAGTTTTACTTTTTCAAATATAATTTTGAATTTTAAACTTGAAGTGAGCAAAAATTTCAATTCATGAAAGCAGTTTTTACAGGGATTTTAATATTTCATTTTTTTCATTTTGTATAAAAAAAATAAAATGTATTATCAAATTCAAAAGTATTATGAGGCAGTAAAATTTTTCGTATTTAACGCAATAATTTTTACATATGAACAATGTCGACTTGAAGTATTCGCCAAACTGCACGGAAATGAGTCATCTGATTCACGACAATACTCGATCGAAAGTCTCGGCCAATGTGGGCTGACTGGGAAGAGTTTCCGGATATTTTCGCGTTTCCTATTTTTATCATGAGGTAAAATTTGCAACACATCAATATCAGTGTGATTAAAAGAATAAAAATCACTTGGTCTGACGGCTAGGAATTTCTTCAAGCTCAGCATCATTTACATAATCCAACTAAATTCTAGAAAAAAATCCCACTAGATAGAAAATATTCCATACAAACAGCTATAAAAATCAAGTCTATAAATTTTCCATCAACTGTCTTGATGAAAATCTTTCTCAGAGTATCGACAAATAAATATACACCAAGTGCCCGCTAATCACTCTTTCATAACGTATAGGCTGCTTGAATGCACGCATAGTGGGGAGTGTCTTCAAAGGTTGTCTGCTCAGCGTTGAGCAGCGCTATTTCGGTAACACAAGGCAGGTCCGATCAGTCTGTAGCCCGGTCTCTTGTCACCAGGAGGAGTCGTTTCATCTTGTCTCTCGAATTTTTCTCGTACTCGCATTGCATTTCAAATGCCCACTCGGCCCGGAAATGCCTGAGACGGATTTTTCGAGTCCAATTCAGTGCCGGCACCCTTTGCAACCCAACAAACTACTCTGATGTACAGTTTTCAAGTGAAAAAAATATTGTTGTTTACCGCGAGAAGGACATTTTTCACAAATGTTTAGGACGTTTATTTGTGATTGGCAAGATAAATAGTTGCAAGGTCAGAGAAATAGCTGCCAAGGTTGAAGATGTTTTGGTCAGAACCAGATGAAGAGGAGGAGGCACTCTTGTGCAGTCCTGCTCTGATGGCCAGGAGGGCCTCAGAGTCCTGGATCATTGCTCCTCCTGTAGAGGTAATTCAATGAATTTAAAAATATTCCTGCTGTTGAATCATTCGCCTTTCGAGGTTGTCGGTATATAAAATTCCAGAGAATTCAAGGTATTTGAAAATTTATAGTAGGAAAAATAAAAAAGCAATTGCGGTATCTTGGCTGCATTCCAAGATGACACAAGACTGCATCTCCCTCAATGGCTCATTGCGGCCAATTCTTAAAGCGCCCAGATAAAAGCTTTGCAGTAAAATATCCCAGTACGTTGTTTTGTATTTTTACATTTCATTTAGGCAATGCCGATGTCAACGATGCCACTACAACGAAAGAAATCACTGCCGGACGTTGCCCAGCCAATTCAGCTGACGGCCACGTCGCCGCTGTCGCGAGAGGAAGTCAGTGTACTGAGCAGCATGAGGAGAGAGGAAATACGAAGACAAATCGACGAATCCGAGAGACTCAGGGCCAATCCTCTTCTCTATTTAGTCAGTCCCCAGGTCAAAGTGCGCAGATTTCAACTGATTTATCGCTTGTTGCGCTTTACACTGAACAAAGTATTGAATTTTGTTGCAGGAATGGTTTGCCAAACAGAAGCTAGTCATGCTGGTGCTCTTTATCAACATATCCCTGGCCCTGATGTTTTTCAAGCTGCTGACGTAGCAGCTAACTGATGATGATGATGATGATGCGATGCACTACTACGTTGTCGATGTCACCTGAGAGGGGGGAACTCTTGGAGTGATTGCCCAGCCAAACAATTTCAATACTCGATAAGCATCATTGAAAATGGATTTTGAGGATCAGCACTTTTGAAGAGGTGTTGTTGAGTATTTTCAATCTAAACTCCTCTATACAATCCGACGTATTAAACTACCAAATATTTTAATAAGTGGAAAAACGTGGGAAAAATTGATGAAAATCGTACAATCACGAGAGTACCACACACGACGAAGAAGAACTATTATTCATGTATAAATATACTTTTAAATTCAACGAGCAATGTGATTGAATTTGAGGTATATATTATTAACGATTTACGAGTCTATAAATTATTGGAACATTTAAGTCTATGGGCTTTTTACTGTGTGAAATGAAATAAAATTGATGGCAAGAGTGTGTGAGAAGAATCAAAATATTTCGATTGCCTTGAAAACACACATCGGCACACAACAGTGTAGTTAATGGTATCATTTAGACAAATGAATATTTAAAAAAAGTAAATTTAACATATACAATTAGTGATAAATATTAAATTTGGCATACGAATGACTTTTGCACGGAACGGATGTTTTCTCAAAATAGATTTTACCAACGCATTCATACCTTAAATATTGAAATTAACAAAGTATTTCTCGCGCGAATTTCCATTTAATTGCGAAACCATGCGAGGGAAGAAGAGTAGAGACGCGAGTTTGTGTTGATAAATACCTATATAGACACAAACAAATTTTAATAATTCAAAAGAATGAGTGATTTCATATATATATGAATGAATGTATGGATCTTTGTACTTGTTACTAATACAATTCAGTAAATGACAAAATGTAATTTAATTGAAGCGAGGTACCCATGTGCCTTTTATGCCTTCCAAATCAACGTACCGCGCGGTCTCACAATTTTAATGATGATTATTTGTGTACTTGTGGCAAAAACAAAGTAGAAAAAAAAAAAACTTTTGTATACCGCCAATCAGATGGCTTATTATAGGAACTCGAGTTGTCTGAAGACAAAAATGTTGAAAAAAAGCAACAGGGCGAGAGACTGGATATAAAGTTAATTGATGATCGGGAGTTTATGTTTTAAATTAAAAATCAAGCATATGGTTAAACTAAAGAGCACACCCCTAGATATGTTCCCGTTAGTTAAAGGATTTGGAACATTTACAAAAAAAGTAATTTAAAAAAAATTTCAACTCCTTGTACGCCTTCACACGTCTGCACTCGTTGAAAGCTTGAGAGAAACTGACACGATGCTCGAAAGTATTGATTTTTCACTAATATCACTATACACGTCAGAGATATCAAAAAGCAAAACTGTCTTTACGGGTTCTCAGTGAGTGCGGACAGAGTACAGTGAGTAAAAAAATTTTCCATATTGCCATCTTGTGAATTTTTGCATAATATTGAAACATATTTATAAATATTATTCAAGTGAAATTACACTGTTTGAAAAATGGAAGATTTTTACTGCAAAAGTCGATATTGTTGAATAAGTAGGCTATTTACACGGAAAATTTTTTAATTGATTAATTAATTTCACGTTTTCGTCGTAACAGCATTGCGTGTTAATAACTCAATAATTCCGAACAAAATAAAACAAAGTGTAGCAGTATACTATACATTGTCCAACGCGATCATTTTTTGTCAATAATAGCGTCGCGTATAAGGGGTGTGCAATAAATAACATATTGGATTTTATAGAATGAAAGCTTACGTGCATTTTAATGACGCATAGGCTGTCTCACAATTGGTGCAGTGGTCGCGTGGCGACTGGTACGTTTACCTCCTATTGATCAAGTGCGCTGGTGGGTAGCAGCAAAACGCTAACCTGCACCCATGCACTGATGATAATATTTCTTTTAAGAAGCCGGTCAATTTTTGTTAATGGCCAACTCTTATTTGGTTATTACCAAATGCTAAATAATGCTATTCCAGAGCAAAAAATATGGATACGTTGCGAAAACACACATGTTTATAAAGTCTAACATTTTTAGCAGACTCAATTTTACACCATAATGTTTATGGTGTATTTACTGATAGCACTGTAACGCGAAAAACAAAATTTATTCTATCGCGAGTGTGTTTTACAATGTCGAGCGATAATAATTGTGATTGTATGAATAAAATTACACAATTAGAGGTCTCTCTCTGTCTCTCTCTTTCTATCTCTCGATTACTTTCTCCCTCGTCTTTCTTCCTCAAAAATAAATATTTGTGATGAGAGAGGAAGAAATAATAATAACAATAATAATAATAAAGAAAAAAATGTATATATAAAATTGACTTAAACGTTTTTGAATTTAAAAAAATTATTGAGATTATTAAATGGTTCGCTAGTTTTAATATGATTGCTGGATGAGTAAAATAAAAAAAAAATTTATGATATACACATATACATGCATCCTTATAAATATATTATACGTATGTTTTACTTGTTATCTATTACAGCGCTATTATTGTATAATATCTCGTTAATATTATGTGCCATCTCATAAATAATCGTCTCATAATGAATATTTACACGAATTAATTTAGAAAAAATTATTTCCATCATTACAATATATCGACAGTGTCGTCGATTGTTAATATATACGAAGACCAGAAAAAAAAATCAATAAACTTGTATCATAATTCAAAAATTTATCATCTGCATTATCTGTTGATAATTGAATATGCCTGAAGTCTTTATCAAACTGCATCTGTTTTTATTATAAATAAGCATATGCACACACGCTTAGCTGGGTGGGGTACGTATTTTGAAAATTTTTTTTGTGACTAACAGTTCAAAACGACGCCAGGAAGTTGCTGATTTTTTAAGTTCTTTTTCAGACCATTTAGTATAACTGTAAGAAAAATATCATCGCGAAGCAAATCCTTCAACACTAAGTATATTACATGACTATTTCGTGAAAATCCTCCATTATTTTAAATTTTTTACCTTGTCTTGGCTCCTTTGTGCAATAATTATATCAATTTCAAAAAAAATAAAAATCAATTATACATATAGACTCTTTGTAAAAAAAAAAACACTACAACTTTTTTAAATCCAACTAGAATTTCCCGCTCTTTCACAACTTGTGCATACACGCAGGGTCCCAGGGGCGAAGGCCCTAGTGGAGGTGCACCCTCTCCCCCATTCAAAAATAAAATAAAAAAATTTTTTTATCATTTCGTTTTTTTTTTTTCATTGTATTCATTTTCCATTTTATCCATTTAATTTCCATTTTATTCATTTTACAATCTATAAGTAAAACCATATTAAATGTTGGGGGGAGCACACGCGCAGTAAACAGCTGGCGATGCGTCAGAGAGCCAGTCAGAGCAAAATGTTGAGTGGGATAGAAACGCGTTGCTAACTGCAGCTAAGTCTACTTTGCTCTCACGCCAAGATGCTCAAATCTATCCGACGATAGTGCAAACGAACAATCATCCTCGAGCAATCGTGAATTTAATTGTGTATCAATATACGCGCGACAAATCAGTTGAGAGCGTTTGTTGGACAAGTAAATCGTGCAAGAGATTGTCTTTGTTTGTCAATTCTCGCGCATAGGTTTTCATGCAATTGGCGCAGGCTTTGTTCCGTCGCTACGTCGTTAAGATTCTCGATAAACCTCTACAAATTTTCATTTACTCAGTGTTTTTTTAACATTAAACTAGTTGAATTTTTTGTTTGAGACATTATGCAAATTTATACATGTGATTCAGTGTACAGGCCTATCGCGATACCGTGCGACGAGTGCAAGAGTGCTTTGTTTTGGCGAGCAGCTGATTGACGCTGACATTTGTAATTTTGCTATTCTCTGGCTTTGTGAATTTTTTGTAATATTCCGCCAGTGAAGGGAGCACAGAAACGCAAGATTACAGCGAGGACAACGAGTCGTGGAAAAAGGAAATCTCTCGTGATTTTACAGACTCTACGCATTTTTTTTCTTCAGATTATTTTTGTCAGACAACCACACAACACACGGTTCACGGTATACTTGGATAGTATTGTGTTGATGTGTGCGAGTCGAAATTGACTTGAGAGTCGATGAAAATTCACGACCGATCGCTTGATTAGTCAGTAGTCTGAATGACTGTGAATTCACCTGCCGATCAAATTGGCGCAAGTTATTTTTCCATTGCCGCAGACGTCGACGAAAATCTCCACTGATATATGAGATACATGTCAACGGGGGCCGTCCTCGCGCACAGTGAGAATCGTGGGGTACGGCCCCGATCGAGCTGACTACAGGGGTTCCTGCGGGATAAAAAAATCATCTCTGCTCTACAGCTCAAAGGCAGGTTAAACCTTTGCCGGATGCCTGTGTCACTCTCGTCAAGGCAGCGCAAATCGCGGCGTTTTATCTTGGAGCGAGTTCAAGCCTGACTACAGCAAGATGCTTTATATATTTCACGTGGATACTGGTGCTACGTTGACGTTTGACATCAAATTAGCTCTCCAAAGGTAAATATATAATATTATTTTTTCCTCCTATTTTATTATTATTATTATTATTATTTATTAAATTTATATGTATATTTTTAAATTTTTTTATATTTGTTATATATTATTATTTTTTATTATACCTACTTTTTAAATATTTTTTTAATTTATTAATTTTTTTATTTATATTTTTTTATATTCTATAAAATATGAGCGAGATATCGAAACGGTGAAGTCACAATTTCTTATTGGTCGATCCACGTCACGTGATGAGCACGCGTTTTTAACAAATTTCTATATTCAGGTACAATAATGAAAAGAAAAAAAAAAACAGGCACGTGCCTGTGCGCGTTGTCATTTACTACATAGCAAATAGTTGATCATTGATGATAAAGCGCGCATCTTTACGAAAATGTCTGATGAAATCGTGGTCGATGCTTGCACTAGAAGCAAGTTTAGTATCAAACGTTGGCGCGCGACTATTCTGTCATGTAATTTGTTGACGCAACAATGTCAAAGGTATACACATGCACACTAGATTAGCGAAAAGTGTGAGTTGAAGAAAAACGTTGTTGGCGCATGTCAAATGTGTGTAGGTCGACAAAAATTCTCCTTTTAGCCACAAATGCAATTTTTATAATTTTATACCAGCAATATAAAGTTTGTCCCAATGCACTAAAAGCCAATGACTTGTTTCTCGTCTTTGTATATATTGTTTTTTTCTAAACAGTCTCTTGACGTCAATCGAAAGTTCAACAAACGCGCTGCAAACTGATTTCATTGTTTTGAGCTGGGCTCAACGTTTTATTCACGACCAATAAACTCGTGATGCGATTTTCTCTGGCTTTGTTGACACGCCACGTGATTGAAAGAAATTCCTATAATTTGAAATACTATACAGTTTCATTCAAGAAAATTTTTTTTTTTTTTCCGTAATGCAAATGAGACATCATAAAACTATCGACTGCGAATTAATTAGTTGGATATCTTTCTAGTGACCACAGATATGAGAATCGAGAGAAACTTGCCGTTAGACTCTAACTGAGATATGAAGGGAAAACATGACGGCTATTAAGAAGATTAAAGATTTTGTGCATATAGATTATGTCCGAAAACTACGTGGTTAGTTGTTTTAGTGCCCAAGAGCGAGGACAAACTGGATAATCGAGCAACCAGTGATTGCATCTCTTGGCCTGAATATGGAAACTCCCCATCCGGCAATTACCTCTGATCTCTCAGTATCGCAAAACACAGCTGTGTGTATATATGTATCTGATGAAAAGCGGGTCGCAACATCCAACAGCAAGACCCCATTCTCACTAAATTAACCTGCCCCTCTATGATCCATCTTTGCCTAAACATAGTCCGAGAAACATCAGTTGATATAAATACAACTTTCTTGCGAGAAACAAGAAGTAAAGTGTGCATTATTAAATTTATTAAATTTTTTTTGCAGCGTTGCCGAGTTGAAGGAAGCGATTGAGCAAGACTCTGGTGTACTAGCTGCCCACCAAGTGCTGTTGATGAGCGGTGGTGAGAGTCTCGAGCCACACGCTCGTGTTTGTTCATATTCTGCTGGTACAGACACCAATCCAATATACCTCTTCAGTAAGGCAGCCATCGAAAGTCAAACACCACCATCACCCCACACAGACTACAGCACAGGTGAATTTATTTCCTTCACCTCATCGCAGCCGACGAACCAATCCCATACCACGCCCATCTCCTTATCACACGTTGTTTAACATTTACAAAAGTGGTTTTCTCCCGGTAGCCAGCTAATTGGCGCACCATTTCATAGTCTTAAAATAAATCATCCAGAGCCCTTCAGCGCCGGTCAATAACTCCGCGTTACCTCTGTGGTAAACCTACTCAAGTCATCAATTGACGCTGGGTTTATTGTGAATACGCGTCAGAGTTGCTGGTAGACAGTTGGGCGCCAATCATCGCGAGTCTTGTGGTTTTATCGCAACAAACGCGTGAATCGAGGACGTCCTCACTTCTTCTATTACATAACGATCGTCGTATGCAATGAATGCGTATAGCTTGCAAAAGTGAGAGAATGACAAAACACACTGGAACCCACGTGACACTTGAACTCTCCAATTCAAGTGATTTGTGAGAGATTAGAAGCACCGCAAACAGCAAGAATAATCCATTGTTACTCTGCGCGCCATAATTTTGTTCTTGTAGTTTTGCGACTAGAAGATTGAGACTAGAGTGCATCGGTCATTATTTATATCGATTGCACACTGGCACACACACTTGTCATTAGTAATGCAATGTTGCAATAATTCATACGCTCTACTCGTAGTAAATTCGGTCAACAAGATACCATTTATGCGTTAATGCATTCTCGATAGTCAATTGTGTGGTGTCATTTTAATCCACACGCTCCGATGTAACTTTATTCTCTCACAGGTAATTCCGTCGCCAATGACACCTTTTTTTTTTAATGTTTGGCTCACGTGTTGTTGATTGTGAGGTCAGTCAATATGTTGTGAAGAAAATGTTGACTTTCTGCGCAATTTCAATTTACGTATTAGATATTTCTTCAGGAAATATTGGCCTTGCTTTACTTTCCATCGTCACCAGGAAATGCGGTAATATCGCTAGAGATTCTTTCCAGTTGTGCGCTGACGTAATCTGTTAAAGAGTTCCAAGTAACTGCGTCCACGACCTTGGGGATCTAACGTGGCAAACCGGTAGGGATTTCAGTTTAGATAAAAAAAATCTCGCGTACATCTTCAGACTAATGCCACTGATCGTCGAGTATCGGATTATCCTGAACGGAAAAAAAACAGACAAGTTTTTTCATGACTTTCCAATCAACCGCAGGCAACGATTATCGCTGTTATATATAATAAAATGGTAATTAAGGTTTTTGCTTTAGATGTCGATCTGGCCGATCAGATAAATGCGTCCCTGGCGATGCCAGCGACCTACGCGACCCTAGTGGCGCGTGCCCAGCTTGCTCAACAGTGTTGCGCCATCGCCAGGGAGCAAACTCGGACTTGTGAGCGATTGGTTCATGACCAACATCTCCAACAGCAGGGCTGGGCCGCTGTGGTTGCCAACCTGGAGGACATTACCCAAATGTTCCAGTCTAAAGCCGACCATCTTCAACAGAGTTTCACCCAGTATCTCATGGAACGAGAGCAACACATGCAACTACTCAACAAGTAAATAATCATCAACGATGATTGAAACAGCTAATACTTGACAACTGTTGTTTCAGTTTCAATGCAGATCTTCAAACGCTGTCGAAAATCCCCATTCTGCCAGCACTGAGAGCACAAGCTGAAGGGCTCTTGAGCCCGGAAGACCCGCCCTTGGAACCCACTGAATGCAATCCGCAAGTTCTGAGCCTCTTGCGATGGATATCGGCTAAAGATAATCAGAGCAGTCTGGAACAAGTTGCCGAGCAATGCTCGAGGGGTTTAGAGCAGTTTGACCAGCGGATGATGGAGGCATTGAAAAATGAGGTTAATGCTGCAATCGATGCTTCAAACAAACCAGAGATGAAGGAGATCAAGGGCCTGGGAGAGAGGCTGTTTGCTCTAGAACAATTGATGGCCCAAACGAAGCGACTTGTTCAGGATCAGGGCGAGCTAGCACAGGGATTTCTTCAAAATCAGACGCGCGCGAATAATCTAGGCGATCCGAGTGTCTTGCCCGACCTTTGTGCTTCTCATCGTCGGCAATTGGTCGTCATGCTCGAGAATCACAATCAACTGCGAGATATTCGTCGACGCTGTACTCGAGCAAAGGAAGAATTGTCCGTAAACATTTACCACCGACTGAAATGGATCATGTACGTGGAAAATAAGATGATGGAAGTCGATGGAAAGCTTGTAATGTACCATGAAAATCTCAAGAGGCTTCGACGACACTTGGAGGTCCTTATGCAAATTCACCTTGCTCCACAAATGTATATGAGTGCCGTATCAGAGGTTGTACGACGAAGAACCTTCTCTCAAGCATTCCTCGTCTGGGCGAGTAATCTTGCTTGTCAACTGCTCACCGTTCACAGCGAGGAGATTGCCAGACGTCGAGATTTTCAGAGTAAATTTGAAGGCCACTTCTTAAACACTCTATTTCCTGGACTGGAAGACACGCCACCGCCATTTGCCACTCAGGCTCCAACGATATTTGACAGTGGACTACCCAAGGTATTGGTCTTTTTCTTCGACAGAACGAAAATTGTAAAACTCAACTGAATTTTTTTTTTTTTCAGTTGACTACGGAGGACATGGAGTCGTTGAAAGTTCAGCTGCCCGACCTGTCCGATTCTCTGTCAACGCCAGACTTGAATAAGATTACACAGTTTTTTTTGTCCAAGAGCTTAACTGAGGGTAGTACCGAGGAAAATAAAAAAAAGGACTGCACATCAATGCCCGTAGACATGTCTACAAAGGCAGAGCAGAGTGATCAAGTTGCAATGACCAGTGACAGGTACAAAGAATAA
The DNA here is from genome assembly GCA_002156465.1 of Macrocentrus cingulum. NCBI lineage: Eukaryota > Metazoa > Arthropoda > Insecta > Hymenoptera > Braconidae > Macrocentrus > Macrocentrus cingulum. Next base: position 101,633 of record MVJL01006986.1, on the reverse strand, counting down.
ATTGTCAGTAATTTGGATAAATTAAAATGATTATTTTTTTTCTAGAGTGGATTTAGAGTCAGAGACGGATACCGACGAGTTCGAGAAAATCCAGGGTACAACAGACTCAAAGCATGCGATATACGACCAAGTGAAACGAAGCCTGCCGAAGCAAATGGAGGTTGGTGGCTCGCGAAGCTTGTCTCCCACCTTGTTCTCGACCTTGACCAACGACGTGCCTACTTTAAATTCTGGCATTAACCTTACTAATAATCCCCCGGCGTCCAGTAACCCAAGCTCCTCGCACTCTCCCCGTCCCCTAGCAAGCGATAAACCGCCTCCTCCATTGAGCTCCCTAATCGAGTGTACTGACACTGTCGAGTCCGCGTTAACGTTAACCCCTTATCGAGTCAGTTTATCAACATGCGCTAAACATGGTCGCGAGTTTGATGAACGTGTTGAGCCGAGCTCCTGCGGTCGCAATCCCTCCTCCCTTCCTCAATCATCCATCGAGTGCGATAGCCAACGACTCCATCAGCAACGTCTCGCTCGCCAATCTGACAGTGGCGATAGCAGTCCTTTCGCGGATCCAGGGCCCAACGATTTCTTGGGTACCGAGTTTTACATGGACGAATCACTCCCAAGCAGCCTCAGCGAGCATTCGAGTGACCGTCAGCATCAGGCTATTATTTCCCTCCTTCAGGTACTGGACGACTTAAAAAAACGTCTATTTTATCGAAAGATACTTTAGTCTCGAAAATACTTTCATGTTTATTTGATTTTTTTTGTTGAAAAAAATCTCTCAGTGCAGACTTTTCACCTCATCTCTTCTTCCACTTGTTTACCAATTTTGTCCTCCATTTTTTACTAAATTTATTCGCACTAATTATTGCAATTATTCTCTGTGTTACGCATGTCATTTTTCACAAAAAATTTTACATATTATTTATTCTTTTTGTTTTGTTTTGTTTTTTTTTTTTTCATCACCCTTTTAGTTTGTTTGTAATTACTTACTTGGCAATTTTTTTAAATTAGCTAGGCTGTACGTTGGATTATTTTTTTTTTCCAGGTTAGCTGATGCCGTCGTACTCTTCCTCCAAATAATCCTTCATCCTTCGTGTTTTAAATCTCCTAGACCTACCTAAAGGTGCTCGGTTCGATTAAAAACGAGCAGCAGTCACATACACTCACAAAAACTAACTCGAAATTTTATGTACATACAAACAAGCACGCTATAATCTCTGTTATGTCCAAAGAATTATTAAAGTCGCACAGTAATCAATCTATAATGTCATTCGAACGATTGATTTTTGCAGGATAACCTTGGAAATACGCGAGATGAAGTGGAACGACTGAGAAGCATCTTGCGGACTGTCAAATCAACGATGACAGAGGCAGTGGCGGCATTTCACCGAGAGCTCTCAATGCTGCGGGAAAAAGTCAATGACGATAATGGAGATGTGGTTGGCATTGTTGAGCGAGTGCGTCAAACTCTATCTTTGCATTCTCGAGAATGCGAGCGAATTCTACGCGAACGTGAGCAGGAACTTACGGTAGATCATGAGCTCGAGTTGGCTGATGCGAGGAAAATGGTGCAAACTCGCGACGAAGAAATTCACACGTTGAAGCAAACAATATTAGAAAAGGACGCGGAATTCACGGAGCAGGAGCACTTGCTGAAGGCGCGACTATTGCGGCAGCAAATCGAAAATCAAGATGACGAAATACGAACGATTCAGGCGACATTTCAAATCAAGTTGGATAAAGTTATTGCACAAGCTCGTATTGACAAAGATAATGCTGTGAAGCTGGCAAGAGAAGTTTGTCAAACTGAAATTGCATCATTGACAAGTAGTTTGGAGCAGTGCAGGCAAAAAGTTTGTGATTTAAAGGATACTTTGGCCAACACAAAGGCAGAACAGCAGAAGCTCATAAAGGAAGCCACCGATAAAGTTCAGCTCGAGTACAAGACAGAAATCGAGACTATTCGGAGTCGATTTAAACTCATGGCCGCGTCAACTGTGATGGAACGAAGTCCCAGTGATTCCAGTCTTGAAAAGCTCGAGCGCCTGGATGTTATCGAATTGGCTAATCACGAGGCAATATTGGCGCAAACAAAGCAAGACATGGAAAAAGAGAAAGCCGAGGCGATTAAAAAGGCAATTCAAAAGGAGACCGCGGACTTTGAAGTTAAATTGCAATATACTCTAGGTATGGCGACAAAACAATTGAGCGACGAGTTGGAAAATCAAAGACTACGTGAAACGCAACTTGTCAAAGATTGTCAGCAATATCAAGAAATGATTAAACATCTGAATCAAGACGAATGTCATGCTCGAGCGATACTGGTGGAGCAGATTGAGAAGCTTGGCAAAGAGAAACGGCTACTGGAAAACAAAATGTCCCTTGAGCAGAGTATTTTGAAGCAACGCGAAAAGGAAATGCAGGAATTAGAAGCTGAAAGAGTAGTATTGAGACAAGAGTTGAATGACAAACGACTAATGACTCAGAGCAGTCCTAGCGGTCTCGTCGACACTCTAAAAACTCTATTATCTAGCAGTAAAGATGATATTGAGGTATCAGAGTCGAAAAAGAAGAGGTTGGAGACAAGCGGAGATGCAGAAGGCCTGTCGCGACGACTGGAGATTGTTGAAATTGACAATAAACGCCTGAAAAATGAATTGCAGAGGGTCATGGAAAATAAAGAGGCAACTGAAGCAAAAATAGAGGCGCTAGAGACTGACAAAGTTCGCCTGGAGGTTGAGCTAGTGAAGGAGCGTTCAAAGAGAGGATTTTCAAGTGTAGACAGTGAAACTGCTTTGTCAAATGAGTCGCGGGACAAAGATATGAATGCATCAGTGGCACTCGTTTCAGAATCTGTAAATCAGTCAAGTGTTGCAGATCAGGCACGACATGATGCTTCATTTAGATACCGAGAGAAGCTGATGAAAAGCACGAGTTCTTTGCTTCAACAGTATCCCATTAGTTTGTACAGCTGTAATCCGGGCGACAGTGTGGTTGTTTTGTGGGACACGGTTTACAGCAGTTACATCATTCTCCAAGAGTCTAGACACCTATTTTTCTTGCACTCAGAGTGTCTTGACACGCTGGATCTTCGCCTGAATTCAGAAGGGCTTCCCAAGCAGACTTATGTCTTCGGAGAGGTCATCGATAAACAGTATTGTCACGCCAAAAAGGTATTTCACTAATCAACTAAAATTACATGCTTTTTTTCAATTCAAACTATTAATCTCTTGACTATTTTAGTCGGAAAATCGTTACCACGTTCCGCAAGGTACCAAGTTTTACCGAGTACGAGTCAAAGCAGTGCAACGTGACTTGGATTTGGATCTCAACATGGGAACAAATTGAAAAATTTCACACAAAAGTTGAATTTTATATTCAAGAGCTCTATTGGCTAATAATAATCTTAAGCGCTGTGATTGTAAACTCGTTGAAAAAAAAAAGTTTCATCGAGTGAAATGTGTAACTTGCCAGTGTCCCATGAAAAAATCATTTCGACTTCTGTTTTGAATGAAATTATGTACTGGCGTTGCTTATTGTGATATTATAAATTGTGGATCGCAGAAAATAAGCGTATTCTTGGTTTATACACGAAAAACAAAGCAGTGATACTGTGAAAATTTAATGATTCAAAAAAATTACTAAAATGTATTCAATATTTTTTTAATCGTTCGAAAAAAAAAAATTATTATTATAATGGCATTAAGCATATCTGTTTAATGATATAAAAATTCAATATTTAATGTATTTTAGTAATTTTTTGATTATTATCAATTAATAATACGATATAAGAAAGCTTGTTTGAAAAAATGTTTATCAAATTTTCTAAAAAAAAATCTGACAATGCTTTGTACGTGTGCGCGTTTGCATATTATTAATTAATTGATTAATTAATCACACAATATATGCACGACATAGAGCGTGTAATATTTAAGAATGTAGAATATGAAAATGACTAGAAAGAAAAAAAAAAAAACAAAACGAAAAAAATTCAAAGAACAAAAAAAAAGATTTAGTTTAATCCAATATAATTATATCGGATTATTATTTTTTGTCACTAATAAATGTAATTATAAAGATCTTGATGTTAATATGACATTATGTTAATTTCAAAGTTTGAGCGGTCAACCTTGATTTTAACAATAATGTTACACGACCAAGAAAAAAATTACAAATGTATTTCACATTTAGAATCGACACTTCAATAAATTGATTAATCTTTCACAAATTTCATTAAAAATATATCTGTAAATGACTTTGACTAGCTATTCGATAGATTTTTTTTGTTGCATATACTAAAACTCATCTGGTCGCGGACGTTGGTGAAATTGAAATATTTTGCTTTGTAGATGAACGGCATTGAGCCCTTTCGAAAATAAAGTAATTTTGATTTTTATATATAATCCTTTGTTTTGATTCAATTTCAGGTGGGATGGCATTGATGATAATTTTTCCCACCGGGAAATGCATAATATGCCAAAAAACACGAGTCTTACAAGTGTAAAAATAAGGCAAGACAGCTACTCACCGGTGCTGTGGGTCCACCAACATCAGCCCAACACATTAAGTAGTCTCTCTCACGATTCAACACACATTTATTATGAGAATCAAGTCATTACACTACACACTCACTCACGTTTGATTAAACGTTCCTAAACGTCAATATATTCTTGTACTTTTGTGAATTTTTTGGTGCCTTGGAGATTCGATAAATCTGAACAAGATATCCAACCGAACGATCAAATTCACAGCCAACTAACGTTCATGCACACAACGTTCGGCGCGATAGAGAGGGGGCATAGATGTGCCGTTGGCGGGCTCTGGCTACTCGCGGTGTCATTGAGCATAAAATTGATTAATATCAAGTTTTCCATGTTTAAAAAAATCGAAAAATTAGTATAAAAATATTATAATGATTAATTATTATCTCAGTGTTGTGAAAAAAAGGAAATTGTTGAATAAAAAAATAATGCATGGCGCATGCGCAATTGTTCCGCCGATCATGGCTACTTTTCTACATCAGCCGATATAAGCCGCGTCGTTATTGGTCAGACAAGAAAAGAGTCAGTTTTTTTGCGCGGGAGGCCACAGTCTCCATGATGTTGTTCTCTGCTCCCGCGTAAATCACGACAGCAAGCCAATTTATTGCAATCAGGTACATTTCTTATCATGTTTTTCAATGCACATAGTTACTTAAGTACTCTGAACCCTCTTTATTCGATGCTTTTCGAGAAAAAATCGTCAATTTTCCATCAATCTCAAATGCATACAGCTACGAAATGGCATTCAGACTTGTATTAAAAAATTGTCAGTTTCACAATTCTTGAAATTTCTGAGACTAATTTTTTTCTGTAAATAAAACATCTCAAATTTTTTTTCCACAGGTGTTTGTGAGTTTGACTTTCGTAATACAGTGAAGTGTTCTTTTCGACGTTACGTTCCACAGCCATCACGACAATTGGGGTAAGTCTCTATATATATAATCATTAAAAACGTAAAACTATACGAATGTTTCATTAAACTCGTCGTTTTTATTCGATTGAAATCCACTTAAAGTTGATTCGCCGACACCTCAGCTCGTACGTCTAATCATAGCATATATATTTTTTATGATACAAATATGAATTAACCAACTAATACACATACATCTAATGGTGAGGAACAAATGCTTGGGTGGGTTGAGTACAAAGTCCACCGGTATTAGTCGTAGCATTGTCTTCTCCCGAATTGCATAACATTCCAACGAGAGTATAATCAACAAATGGAGGGAGCTCGAGGTCCGCGACGTCGCCATACGTCTCGGCGTGATGGCTTCCAGGATGAATCTGGGGCAATCTCGTGTCCAAAACTTCGCAGGTATAGTGACAACGATCATTATTGGGATAGAAATAGGGCTCAGGACTGGTTTGATGTTGAATAGAGGTCTCATGTCTCCCCGGCTCTGAGAACAATCTCTCGGCTATAGGAGTCTGCTCGTACCCAAGTCGCTCGTCAAGTACCTGGCTCTGTGCTAGATGCTCATTTCCCAGAGTTGTCTTTGCAATGCCGGGTTCAATTATTTGGTGATAATCGTCGTAGCTGATGAATCCGCCTGGATTTTGTGATCCAGGGCTTTGACTAGAATCTAGAGGCTGATGACTCTTTATCGCTAGAGTTTTTTGTAGAGTTGAGTAGCTATTTCTGTCCATGGGAATTGCTGGACACTGGTCGTTCTTTGGGTTTCCATTAAATCGCGAATGGATACTACTATTCTCCGTGCTGCTTTTCTGAACGTTGTAGCTCAAGCGATTCTCGTGATTCCAGTAGGTTTGATTCTTTTTAAGCTCCTCAGCCTTGTCAAAGTCAAATGGGATGTCGCTGAGGCAACAATTTCTCCGCGCGTCAAATCCATTTACCTGCTTGTTACCGTCAAACGTGGATAGGTTTCGCTCGTCCGTATTTTGTAGACTCAAGTGACTGCTACTAGAATCGTCACTCAGGATGTGGTTCCAGTAGGCGGCCTGGTCTTGATTCTGTTTTACCTCGTACTTGATCGTGCCACTGCCGAGGTCGAGCAGAGTCGACGGTGAGCGCGCAATGTCCTGCGAATTGGCCGGAAAATCGGGTCGTAGAGGCTGGTCCAATTGGAAAATTTCCTCGGGCTGGAAGAGCTCGCTAGTAAAGGGTGGGAAATCCGGATATGAGGCTTCTTGAGCCAATGGAGTTGGCATGTATCCCGCCGTGGTTTCTTCGTGATGCGACGACAGCGGCTCTTGAAACCAAAATGAATTTTCCGACGGAGCTTGCTGAGCATATGTTGCCTGATGTTGATGTGGCGGTTGATAGGTTGTTACGGATGTCTCGAGTCCGCAAACGCACTCAAATGGCGAACAGGAACACGAGTAGCCTGGAAATCACAATGTCAGTTATAGTCTCATTTGTTCGTGTAAGTGTCAAGCATTTGGAAAAATTTTCGGCGCCGCTGGCAACGTGTGAATTAATAGGTATACGACGAACCTTTGTCGGAAATTAGAGGCGGTGGTTGAACATTCCTGAGTGGTTGCTGCTCTAGGGGTTCTGTACTCGGTCGTTTCGTGCCTCTCAATGACATGAGCTAAAAAGAAATTTGTAATAATCAACGACAATGCAAGGAAGGACGCTGGAGTTGCTGAACGTGTTAAATTATTTTTTATGGTCGAAAGTACACACCTTGGAGCCCAAGGCCGCGTCTCGAGCAAGTAAAACGGCCAATCCACGAACTCGTCGCCCAGCTCCGGCGCTACGTCTCGCTTCTGATGTCGACTTGGCTTCCGGTCGCGGATGGTCGTGCTGTCCTTTCGCTTGGAAGAATATTGCATGATCCGTGTGCCGCCAAAAATGAGTGACCGGGTAACCACAGTGACCGCGACACGACAGAATCTCCAATCGTCCTGAGCACTGCCTATTTGGACACGGTTTTCCTTGTTGCTTCTTTCTCGCCTATAATTTTTTACCATATTTTTTTGTAGAAATCTCATTTTTTTTGTCATAAATTTTTTTTTTCTTCAAATTATCGGCATTAATTGGATATTTACCTTATCACAAATTGCCGGTCTGAGATGAACTCGACCGCCTCCAGGCAGCAGACAGCCCTGGGAGCAAATAAGGACTCCCAAACACGATTTTTTGAGGATACTAACGTTGTGATTGTTGGTGTTCCTCATTGCCCAGCCCGAAGCATGCCTTCTCGCTTCCTCGCAGTCGGGTCCGTAAACTTTGCGCACATGTCCGTCGGCCCACTCGGACCACGAGTCATACTCGACAATCTTTAGACACAAAATTACACGATAAAAATCTTAAAATTATGCTCAGGCCTCGGAAAAATTTAATAAATTTCAAATTACCCGAGGAACATTGGAGTCATTAATGTCCCACTCTTGGTGTGGGTGCTGCTGCTGATGATTGCCCGCAACCGTGGCTAGCATCGTCGGCGAGCCAACGCGACTCCTATTAAACATATTTCAAGCATTGAAAAAAAAAATATATATATATATATCTGTGGGGGCTGGGTGTAAATAAAAAAAAAGGGAGAGATCACAAACTAATTTCGCATTGCGCAACAGGCGTGAGAAGGAGAAGACATTGCTGAGATAAAATCCCAATTTATGGTATACGCATACGAGAGAGTTGTACCTCTCGCGACATTATACTTATGGGAGCTCGTGGGTGGTCTGACACAAGCGTGCTCACTGGCTTCCCGGAATTTTTCTTGTGGATTTCAAACAATCAGCCTCGGCGTGACCTATCGCAATTGACACACGCCAATTATTGTGTATCGACATCAGATATGAAACAACAAGCTTTTGTACGTTCATTAGAAAACATATATATAGTCTAAATATATACACAATCCGTTGCTAGAGTATCTTTTGCTACAAGGAAGCGGAATGAAAAAAAAAAAAACAACAAAAAATCCCGTGTGTTTTGAGTAGGTGTCCATGATCGTAAATGTCCGAATTAAAGTGTCTCTCAATAAAATCTAGTAAACGACGTATATGACAGACGTTTCGTAGGATGTCAATATTACATCACGATGGACACGAAGAATTTATTGCAGAGGACAATTTTATTAGTCCGGTGTATAGTTCCAACTGATGCACTAAACTGACGTACTGCCATCAGGGCCAGGCGCGCGAGTGAATGATTGCCCGGATCGGTGATAAAGTCATCGCCTTTAGCACCGCGTAAGATGATACATCGGGCGGTGATGCAGCATCGAGATTGTAGGTAAAAGACACGCGTGTACGCACGCACATACCTGCAGGTATATATATATATTTATTTATTCTCTTTTGCTTTCTATCTCTTACTTATCTTCGCCGTCTCGCCGCGGTTTTGTCGCTCGCTATTGGTTTATGCCGCGGGTTTCTGGCTGATATTAAATACGATATGTCTGCGCGCAAATATCTCGGCATACTCTCGCAAAAATTCATCAAGTCGAGTCGCGCGCGGTATCATCGTTGCAGAATATCGTTTTATAGAGAGTTGTTAATATGATGTTCATCAAGTACATGTCGAGATATACATTTTGTCGGCTGGACTCTGCGATTGCGTCGAGATCCACTATACACGCGGCTTCTAGGATCGCAACTCAACCCAGTAACCTTCCCTGATAACGCCCACGCGCCAATAGGAGCTCTGCAAACCGCCCACATGATTAGATAACGCCGCGAGTTTCGCGTAGTAATTCTTGATTAACTCTCTTATTTTATACCGAATGATTGAGGGAAAGGGGCTCCACATCTGAATAATTCACTGCGAGCATTATTTTTAAATCAACTTTCCTTTCATTTACGATTTTACTGTAGGGAGGTCACAACATGACCTCTGATGGGACACGGTCGTTGTGCATTTTACATCAGGGATCAAAAGTAAAAAATGCTGTTTGGTATATACTTTGCAAAGAGTATATATACTCATAATAAGAGACAGAAATTATTTTCTTCCTCTTGCAAAATAGCTCGAAAACTGCGAGGTTTATATCTAATTTTATTATATAGAACCTTTTTTGTAGATGTTAAATTTCTCTAGAAAAAAAAGTTTTATACAAAATTTTCATAAACTTGACAATTTAGGAGATATCGGCTGGGAAGCGTTGCGGCTATAATGGCTCTTTTTCTTTTTGTCTGACATAGACGGCAGTAGCTACTTACAGCACAACCATAGTCGATGATCCTTGGAGTATGTTCTCAATTTGATCAATTATCACAGTATATCACTAATTGCCTCCTGCCTGCAGCAATTTTTAAAAATCCGGCCACACCGAGAGATTGTATCAGTAGATTCACTGGAGTAGCACAAAAAACAAACACTATCAGACTATCTCTTGTGTCAAGTTGGATTATTAGTTGTCAATCATTACTGTCGCGCGAGTGACTGCTGTAGTTTTCTCAAAGTGATCACCTGGACAGCGCGTGCGTGTCTCTCGGTGTCGCGTTGGGAACTAAAGTGATGATGTTGCACGTTGCTTCAGGCTCAGCAGTCTTTCGTCCTCGTAGAGCTTAGGACCGCCTACGGGAGTGGCCAGGTTTAACCAATCATTGATCAAGCCCCTCGTGGAGTGGAGGGTGCTTAATCGCTGGAAACTACCCCTTTGATAATTGAGGATCGATTCCTGATGCCCCTGATGTGTATTTGTATTTCTCTGTATACTTATCGGTAGTTTTTTTATATTTTCCATGTCGAACAAGATCAATTTACCTCTTTGTGGCAAATTATTCTGGAAAATACCAAGTACGTCCATTTAATGGCAGAAAGACAATCTCAATTTTCTATATTAATATTATAATAGCCACTCACTTCGACTATAGGGATGAAATTCATGTTTTTGACGTATAATTCGGATTAATCATCGCAGCCATCAGGTTGACACATTTACCACCACAAAAGATAATCTTCCATCATCAGCAGGATCTATAATGAATAAACGTTTTAATTTGAGGCTTTTATATATACATGAGCCAACGAGTGAAAATATTTAGAAGAAATATATGGTATTGAATTTTTTTTTAATAATACGTTTGGTGGTCGAGTTAAAAAGGGTCATGAGCATTATTGTCAAGGGTATTTTTCCGTAAACTCTTCTCTCACCCCTGAGTCTATTTAGTCTTCTATATACCCTGCACTAGTCGCGAGTTGTTGGCTCCCCCACCTTGGGACAGGTACCCGCATCGAAGACCGGCCCGTTACGCCTCGATCGAATGTGAAACCCGCAAACACAAGCTCTCTTTCCCTCTCTTTGGAAATTACTGTGAGATCGGTCAGAATTTCCACGGCCCTACATCCCCATTGCGCTTCGAACAACATAACTTTACACACACACACATATACATGATACGCGGACATGATGGTTAATTAATGCTTGGGCGGGGGGGGGGCGAATTGCCTGAAACTGTGGTTTTCATGCATGTGCGATTTGGTCATCCAGTGGCACGTGCGTCTCGATCACGAGACCGTCACTTCCTACCACGTGTCGCAGGTGTTTGATGCTAACCATTTCCCTGATGATGGTGTGAGATCCTCAAGCCAAGAAAATAAGCGAAAAATATAATGCGGAATAAACAAGTAAAGAATTGGCATCATGAGTAAGGGGGTGCAGGGAAGCACATTCGTTGATTCTCTACTCAGTTTAACGCGCGACGAGAGAGTTCGAGGCTGTTTAAACACAGAGGGGTAGGCAATCAGGAGTGTTTGCCGCCCCACGAGCGAGCGAGCAGCGGATCAAAGGATAATGGGGTGGGCTGATAGCACTGATTTGATTGTTGCCGCAGCTATTGTCCCGGAACTGCTTCCATTGTGCTCGCAGCCTCGTTTTAACTCGTTCACGTGCATACCAAAGCGCACGAGCAGCATTCCGCGCACATAACCCATGACTTGAGATATTACACGCCGGCTCGAGCTGCTCTGTACCAGACATCACATGTACTCTCTCCTCTATGCGGTCTGCATCTGACACTATCTCTACCAGTTTATCGCCCGTGCCAAAATTCAATGTTGATCTTTTAGTTACTTTGCAATTTTTTTCCCCGTCTTTTCCTCATAATCTCGACAATTATGTGATGCTTCTCACGCTAATGAGGATCGTAAAAAAATATTTCTCAGACATTTATTAAATCTGGAAATGTATCAGTTAGATATCCAGTGTACGCTTATCTGATGATGGGTTCGGCAGTATCTTCATGTTTGACGGCTGTTTGTAGACATTTTCGCTGCAGTAATCAACATGTCAATTGAATATTTGCATTCGTCCATCATGCTGATAAAATGTCAGAGATTGATGTTTCCGATGGTGATTGTCGAGTTTTATCGGCAGTGGTCTATACTGCGCCAGGCTTATACACATCTGCCCAGAATTTGTACGCGACTCGCGTGCCATCAGACGAGTGTAGGAGTCGGAACGTCTCGTTGAAAATTCTACCACCTGCTATACTCTGTAACCACATCTACATGTTAGAAGCGTTAGAAAATTTTTTTTCCTTTAAAAGTCAAAGGGGTATTCTACATATAATGTCGTCTGTTGCTTTAAAAAATTAATTCGCAAATTTGAAACGCTAAATTTTTCCAAGTAATATACCCTTTTGGTATATTTGTATTTTTTTTTTTTTTTTGCAAATAAGATACTCACATTAAATGACATCAGGGGAAGATGTGAGGCAGCTGATGGAAAGGGGTACGTGATTGGTACACAGACATCAGGACTCGTGCTCTCTCGCCGCCGGCTGCTTCCGGTCCTTTTTGTTCACGCAGATTTGCCGCTCGCAGTCATCAGACAGTTGACTTGTACCTGTGAGAGAGAGAGAGTATATTTGATGAATCAATGCACATACTATTGCCAATCAGTAGGCTTATTCTCTGTTTATTTACCGCGTGCAAGTTTAGTTTATGGTTGTGGGGAGAAATTGGTGGATTAACGTTTCGATGCTACTCCCACATTAATTACGTCATCTAATCTATCACTAATGTCTCGGATAAAGTGTAATCGAGTGTGACACACGCCCTTAAACGATCAAAAAATGAAGGTGGGGCTGTCTTTATCCCTGGGAAATCTTTTTATTGTTCATTTAAAAGCAAAAAACAACAAAATTCCACTCAATAACAATTTTTTAAAAAATTTTCCAATGGAATTCTTACTTCAAATCAAGTTGAATATAAATTTATATTGTGGAAAATGAGAGTTAGAGGGCTTCTCAGAATTAACGTTATAATGACAAATAAATATTTTCTTATAAAGTAATCTGCGCCACGTCAGGATTAAATTGAGCTTAATTGAATTCATCGTAATGTTGCCATAGGGACGCTTCCTGTGGATTGACATTTATTATCATTGACTATAAAGGCATAAGAAAAATTCTAGAATCATCAACATCAACAAGTTCTCATATATACGTTATATTACCGCGTGTCTCGAGCTTTTTCTCGCTCTTGGGATCCCTCGTGATGCGTCAGGCCCTCGTGTCCCGCCCTTCAAGGATACACCACTTATTGTGCACCTCATTGTGCGGCAATTGAGAGTCGTTTAGGCAGGGGGTGGCAGTCCAAATTGATTTAAATTGGTTGAGGGCGATCTCCGGCGCGCTAGCGAGAAATACTAGATATGTTTTTTTAGTTGTATCACCCTTTGTCATCTTTCCACGATACGGGAGCATTTTATTCTTACCTGACTTGTTAACGTCTCGAATTGAATGAGGAAAAAATTTATACCAATTTTTTTATAGGGTGTATTGGGGCACCCGTATGACCTCAGCTGCGAATTGGGACTATATTCCACTTTTATCGCAGTCTAGCATCTTAAATGATGATATTTATATACACACAGTATCATTTTTGAAATATTGACCCGGGGAGTGTTTAAAAATGTGAAAACTACCCCCTCGCAACACACTCAATTAATTCCGTATTAGGCGTATAATAATTTTTTTTTTCATCGTTAATTTCAAGTGGAATATAATAAAAATGTGATATTCACAAAGGGGTGTGGGCAAAAAATTTTTCTCAGTACCCCCCATTAAACTGGTTCAATACCCCGTTGTGAAGATCCTCGAATCATTTGGGTTGACATGCACGCGCGAAATAAATTTTAACATTTTTTTAAAAAGTGTCAGTTGAATGGTCAAGCTTGAAAAACGTTCAGGCACAACTATATAGAGTTGGATAGAGATCGACGAGCTCGGTATCAATTTGTATAAGACATGTGAAACATGTAATGTAATACTTTGGGCGTTAAGGGGTTATCAACAAATGTGTTCAAACATATAGGGTGTCACCCCAGACAGACAGGCAAGGAAGAAAGGTTGGATACCAGCCCTCACAGTCAACAATGCAACCCCGTAATCCTTTCACCACGTATTGATGTGCTTATGGACGTTGAGAATCAATTCCCACCACGACTTTTTAATTCACATCCAATAATTTGCAATAATTAACAATTTCAAGTATAGATATCAGTATAGGCATTAAAACCATGATTTTCAACCACAAAACGGGACAGGCTATCCTCTCTCTATAAGAGCATCAGAACATCAGCGAGCTCGGCCAACTGTCGTTTCCAGTGACTGGACATCCTCAGAAAAATAGTCAATTCAGAGTTTTGCGGTGTATCCATTTCAATCGGAGGGTACAGCACGAGATTTTGGTTTCTAAAAGTACGTGAATAGGATTTGCGAGCCATTGAGATGAGTACTCTGATGGATTTTCCATCGACTCATGCATCATTCTGGGCTTCATTGCGTATATTGTGGGAGTGACGAGTGGAGAATAAAGGGATGTGACTGGCAGAGTGTATACACTCTATCTGTAGTCAAACTCTTACAAAGCATAAAAACATCACCTTCGGAAATTTTGGCACGCGCCTGCCTGCTCTAGCGTCAATAGGCAGTCGTTATTATGCTGTCAGGGATGATAGACAGATATTTCAATCTACTTTGTATGTTGGGCGTAATTCTAGATTGAAAAGGTATACGCATCAACAGATTTCATTAGATTATATTAGGTTCTAATAAACCTCGAAAATTAATTTCATTCCATTAAAATAACAACAATAGGGATAGGGATCCAATTATAATAATATAAAACATTTTTTTCCGATACACTAAAAAGGATTTTCAGTTTTCATTATGAAAGACCTTTTAAAATTCTTCAAAATTCTAATACTTCATATATATATAGAGAGATACACAGTATATAACCCGAAAATTTTTGAAAAATTATGCTCTCTGGAGGACTGATCGGTCATGTCATGCCTTATTGGATTGTCAAACCGCCCACATGTATGTGACACCGATTAATCCATTCATTTTATTCCCATGAATGTCCTCACAAGCAATTCAGAAATAGCTGAATCTCCAAAGAATCATTTTATTCCCACGTTCGTTGACTTGTATTATCACGATTTATTTAGAGATGAAGAAGAAGAATAATGTACACTTATATAGGGGGTGGCAAGGGTGCTGTTATCACAGTATCAGCATTTAACGAGCATGCGTGATCCTGATGACCACCTGGTGGTAGCCAACCACGTGTCAAAGGCGCGCGATGGGTCACGTGTCTGTCTCGGAAATTCCCCCAAATTATCTGACGATACGTGCCGGCGCAAATGCGTAAATTATGTGGCAAAGCGATATGCCATTAAACAATAATTTTTTACTCGACAAATTATCTAATATAATCTGAAGGCTCGAGATAGGGTACAAATTTAATGTAGACCAGAGAAACATAGTTATTTCGAGAGTATTTCCCAGGGATATACGTATATAAGGACTTTTGGTAGTTCATGGGGGTTGGTTTATACATTTTACCCCCCGTTGAGATGCGCAATATGCTCGTGTAACCCGCGACAGAACCCCACAAGCCTCATGCTCGCGTTGTATACTTGAAGTATTCACAAGTATTTTATAGTACGGTGTGAAAACACGATGATTTTAATCTCAAATCATCATCATCATTAAAATGAAATTTATAAATTATATATTCTTTTTTTTTCAATTAAAAAATTTAATGTTGAATTTCACAATTTTAAAAAGCTCTAATTATACCTAGAATTAAAAAATCGGGCAATTCGTGAAAAGCTCTGCTCAATGAATAAATTTTATTTGTTATATAGTACTTTTTCCGATTTTTAAATTGAATAAAAAGTAATATAATACTCATTTTGTTAATATTTTGATGAGTGATGACTGCGGTGACGGAAGATCTCTCCAAGATCTTGAATCAGGATGCCAGGGCAGCCGTATCAAATGAACGGAATTAAGGGGCTTTTAACGACGGTAGCTTGGACAAAAAGGGAAGATAGCTCCCGGGGGATCACGAGAGAGGGGCGAGGGTGATACGAAGGGTGCCTCTTTGATTGGTGTGGGAAGATTCACTGGCAGTCGTACTCTTTATATACGCTCACATAACCTCTTACCTCGCTGCCACCGCACATAGAACCCCTTTCATTCAGCGTTAATTTCACAAAAATTCCCCAACTTTATCCACGCAGCAAATGTCGAACGTTTGTTTATCTGCATCCGTGTCATAAACACACCCTTTGCCAACCAGTGCGCTTTGTCTCTCTGGGAAAACACAAAGGACACACAGGGCACAAAGGCACTTTGGTCACGTCCGCGTACATATATGCACGCTGCACAGATTATTCCAAGTTGCAGCGCACTCTGTACTACGGTTATATGTTAGCTAAGCGTCACTTGTTCACTATAACGGATTGGAGGACAGTTTTGGCGCGTCCATGTGTACAATAAATTCCACGATTTTTTTCCCCGTCCTACAGCTGGTCAGTATGATGCGCGATACTGACGCACAATAAAAAAACGATTAGCTATTCATCACGATTAAATTATTGGGATAAATTTTTTTTGCGGAATGTGCGCCATATGCCGACTAAACTATACCCCCAGCCAAGAGACTATCTACCGTGGAGAATATATTCAGATCGTTTGCTACTTTTAACCAGCCACTATAACGCTTTTTTCGCCGAGTACCATTTTTTTTATCGAAACAATAACGCGGAGAACACAAAAGACGTCTAAGAGGCTGCTGCGTGTTTTTCTTTATAGAGGAGAGTGCATGTTGAGCTCTATTGATCGTTCGGTCCAAAGGTGTTGATAATTTTACAACTAAACTGTATATCATCCAGGTTGTCTCGGTAAATTTAGTTAATGATATATCTGTTATCATGATCTTTATTGCATTTAATTGACAAGCATATTGTCTGCCCGTCCTACCCCCATCTGTCTGTATAAAATACCCGGCTAATTTATGCCCGCTTTAAATGCTCAACACCCAATTTCACGAGGGTTCTTTTCATAATTCCTGTACGATAGCGATATACACTCACAGGAGCATTTCTCTTATCGCAACGATTCATTTATTTTCCACGTCAATAAATGCCAATAATATATTATTATAATCCATTGTTTCAATAGTATAATATGTATATAATATTGAAAATAGTTTTTTTTCCACGCCTAAATACTTACAATGTATATAGGGGGTTTGTAACACCAGTTGCGCAAAGAAGTAATCGCCCCAATTTCGTATGGAAATTTGTACTACACGACAGTTTAATACATTTTTCATCCAACTAATCAAAGTTACGCTTGGGTGACTGCATTTACACATCGACGACTCATCCTCCGCCCCCTGTCTGAGTTTATTTAGTCTAAAAATAAGGTGGGGATTTGTTGGATTGAAGAGGCGAGAACAATCAGGAAGAAATTATTCGCGGCGTAGAGCACTTGTTAATGCAGGAATGACGGTGCGTCAATAGAAAGATGATCTCGAGCAGGCTGAATGGGCAATGAAGAAGCTTTTGTGTCGTGGCATGTCTGTCGCAAGGATTCTCTTGTACGCCCTTCCAAGTTTTAGATTACGCTCACTGTGTGTGGCGCCTCAGGTGTCTTAAATCCATTCAGTATAAATCTTCCATCACGGTTTTTATATATCTCAACCAAACATTAATATACTTGATGTTTCGTGCGTGCATCGCACCAAACATGTGCATGTAAATTATATATTTTCTGTTATTAATTCAACGGTCTATAGTTAGTTAGCGACACAATGCATATATGAAAAACATATTATTTTCAGTTGAAAAAAAAATATATTAAAAAACAACTAGTGATTGCCTATTGGCTCGTGCTGAGTTTATACGAGCAGGTGAACCACGAGACGTCACGATAATACTTGAAACAAATACATGACGATTATAACATACGGGCTGATTATCGTCATGGACTTTCCATGGCATTATATTCGTTTTTATCTTTAAGAGTTATTTATCATTTTGGTTCTCCGTTGTGACACGTGCTGTGGTGCTAATTATTGCAATTGATTATATATTTTTTACACGCGACATTATTCGCTTAATCAATATTAATTTTTTTTTATTCAAGATTTTTTTTCCCTGTATAACCTGAAGTACATCAATTTTTTGTTTTTAATTTATAAAATTGCACTTCAGAGTAATTACTTTCTCAATATGTCAAAAATATCACTGTTGAAGCGTACTGTATATTTATATGACATTCGAGGGTGATAAACGCCGTCGTCGTCGTCCAAGTGTCTTTTGGTGCAACTCTCAGTTATAATCTTCACGCCACGTGCAGCTCGAGCGCACGCGTGCGCGGCAAATAAATACTTTTCATGTGCAACATGTTTTAAAATAAATTCGATTCGGTGCCCGGCAGTGCATCGTCATTCAGCGGTGTGTCGAGCAGGGGGGTAGATATCGCATATGTGATCCAACTGACCTGATGACACTAAAATAATTCGCTACGACGTATAGAGGCATCAATACATCACCGTGCAGTATACAACGGGGAACCATATTTTACGCCTGATGAAAAAAAAGCAATGACGACAATTATAAACACTTAATAATTTCTTTGCGATAGCATTATAATAAGTCACTGTCAATTGGCCTTCAATTCATTAAACATCATGAATCTTGTTGATGGTGGTGGGTCCAGTCGCGATGCACGGTGACATTCATGAGCCTCACAAGTGAATCTTATCAACGAATAAATTATTACAAGTCGTCAAATACAATTAACACTTAATTTTTAATGTTGCAGAGAGTACGCAGTCCCTGAGCCAGTGTTTTTTATCATCAACCGGTAAGCTGACATTTTTTTTCCTTTCTCAACTGACCTCGTTTATCGATTTGGACGCGGGAAAGAGGTTGAATGCACTGAATATTTCGGTATACAAATACTTTGATGTGTAAAGAGTAAAGCACGATGATGGGGAACATGATCGTCCCCATGATCGTCGGTATTTAGCGGGTATTGAGTTACACACAATAAAGCGCTTATTGTGGGGTATCCGTTTACGCGGGGAGGGCGCGTGCCAAAATGAAAAAACCGCAAAACGCCACGGACCTTTTGTCCATCACGGTTCCTATACACACAATCTGCACAATATCACGGCCACTCTACTCTTGCTGACTATAATAATTCTTCGCCTAATGCTCTTTCTTCAGCCAAATTCACGCGTATATTTTATATTCCAACGTTTTTATTTATTTATTCGTTTTTTTTTTGGATGCAGAACAAACATCTGTCTATATGGTAGGCCGCAAAAGTGAAAAATGTCCTGCTATTGTACTCCCTTTTTCCAATGACTTTATGGCTACGGTTTATTGTTTTCCATACGACTTGTGTGTACATATACATGTAGAGTCGGTGGCGAGACAGGTGCTAGGCCCAGTGTGGTAGTCTATTTGCGTTGTCTTGTCCGTCCACGGGCCTTGTGCCACGAGAGATTGTGATGTGCATTTGAAATACACGTTGGTGCGCAATGCGGGCTCATTAACGGCACGAGCCAAGGCGCGCGCGCGCGCCCCATCATATCTTGTATGTATATACCATTATTACCAATCCCTATAGACGTGGTATTGCACGCGTAAAACCTTTTTTACATTTTTGCACTTCATCTCACCTGTCTTTTTGCGATAAATTTCTATTTACGCTTACTCTCGCTGACTCTACTAATTTTTGTTTAGAACACGGCGTTATGTCTTGATGATTATCTTGCAAGCTGTAATGAGAAAAGTTGAGTTATATAAACGCGTAAATCAATTATATACTGAATGAAAGTACCGGAACGAGTAGTATACGGCAACTTATCGGGAAAAACCTTTTTTCAACATTTTTTTGTTGCGTTCAAGGAGCTTTGCTTGGCATTCCGGAATTTTTTCATCTAAATATCGAAATGCAACAAGCGTTAGTCACCGCGATCATCACCATATTGCTTATTCTCATTTGGCAGACATTCATGATGGCCCCTGGCACCCCGTGGCACGTGGCCAGTGTGACCCCCACGTGCATTCCGTGTTGTGTATAAAAAGCACCAGGAGAATCGTTTTATTTTTCTTTCTTTCCACAATTCACAAACTACAAGCATGTCATTAGCATCAAATAAAACACGTAGCATACACCGGAATTATATATATTTGATGTGGTAGTGACTGCAAGGCCGTCTTTTATCTCCCCGACAAATGTTGTTTGTGCGTTTTCGTTGTTAATCACGCCTTGTTGGATATCTGTAACTCTCTGGGTCAGAATCCACTGTCGTGTCCTCGATCTCACGCATAGTCTTGTGTTGAGGTGGTCGCGCGTGCCAGAGCAGGACCTCCCTCTGAGCCGAGCGAAGAAAATCATCATATGATACTCGCCCTCATCTGATGGGTGTGCATATTGTCATTTAGCTGCAAAAAAATCTTGCACCTTAATTAATTAATTAATTAATTAATATAAGGTTCATTCGGATATAATTTGAAAAATATTTGATAAATCTGTGAGTTGAAAAATTTTCTTTAAATTTTTTTTTGGTTTCTGAAGGTTTGTATAATGGTGAAAACACTTTTAGACAGTTTATCAGAGATTAGTTGACAAGGATTGATATCAGATACGCTTGAGGGCTATTAAAATCCCACTGAAACCGGTGCCTTCATGCAGCCAAATGGCGCGAACATCATTAATTCGTATATAAGTGTCTATATATCGCACGCGAGACTCGTTCCCCTCACTTGTAAAATTCAAAATTAGACATACTCCCTCTTGTACTGCCGTCACTATCTATACAACTGACGCGCGTTTAATTCGTCAGATCAATTAAGTAATGATTCAGGCGCGGTGGAGTCGAATTTTTTTTTTTCTCCAGCCAAAAAAGGGAAAGAAATGACGACGTAGTTGTAATCGTCAGAGGGTCAGGGAGTGTGGAGATAAAAAAATTAAGTATCATATATAGAAAGAAAGGGCGAAGAAAGGACTCGGAATGAATTTATCTGATGAACGCTCTGGTGGGGGGTCTGAGTAGAAAGAAAGTTTGAAAAGACAATTGCAATCTTTTTTTTGGATACATAAACATCAATAATATTATATCACGGCTTTTCATCTAAGCATGGGACATCTGCCTCTCGAGCTATCGCGCACAGTGTGGTCGCTTTGAATTTTATTTATTTTCTGGATCTTACAAGATTTAGTTTGATTATTTGAAAAATTACTATTTTTAAAAGTTCTAGGTCTGTCATATGCTTAAATAATTTTTTTTAATTGCGCACTTTTTAATAAATAATTTTTTTACTATCCAAATGTAAAAGTTTGAATTATACTATAAGGGACAGCGTGTACCAAGGTTTCCGTCTCAATTAGAATCGTATGCACTTGTTCAACAGGTGCATGTTGTGAATCTTCGCCTTGGAAACAGCCATGGATTTTTTATTTAAAAAGAAATAAGAAAGAAAAAAAAGATATTTGATTAATAAATCGTGAACATGAACGGTTATCCATCAAGTCTTGGTACACAGCCGAGCGATGGAAAATGATTTTTGTATAGCTCAACGATACTAAAAAAAATCAGGTGCTAAATAAGACTCTGAGATCGTGTGAAATCTAGAGTCGATGAGGGCCCTTCAATTCTTCTCCTAGCTTCTTCTTTTTTCTCCTCAGAATCTAACCTTGTTGGTCAATGCGAGCCTCTTCTGTTGCCCATTTATTCTCTATTGCCATTGTAAGATGCTAGACTCTTGGAAATAAAAAAAAATCAATTCATCGATATATCCTGGTTATAAGGCCTACGGGTGCTGCTGGACTCTCGAGAGACTATTTAGTAAATCGTAAAATAAATCAACTTGCTGGGCCTTGAGCGTACGCTCTGTTGTGACACGCGGTGTGATAATTTGTCCGCCCATTTATACGTTTTCTTCTTGTGCTCCAGATTCATTTCTGAATTGGGTGCTTTCTTCTCGCCATTTGTCTTGTGGATTCTCGTCGTCACTCCAGGTGTTGAATATTATATCTACATTTAAAATATATACAAAAATTAACTAAATATATATCGAAAAAAATTATTTAATATTTTATAACGATGCCAGGTGAATTGTCGCCGGACATAAGCTTGCACATGCATAAAATGTTCACTCTTCTTTCTCACTTGTTTGGTCTCTAGGAAAAATGTGATGGCAGCTGCAAGGCATATCGTGTTGATGGTAAACTGCATCAATTGTAGTTTTTTTAAAATTTCTGGTTATTGAATATACAATAGATATTTTAAATCTTCAGTAATTACTCTGCACCAGCATGATCTAAATTAATCCACAAATTAAAATGTTGATAAAAGATTTAAATAATCATTTACAAAATTTTTTTTTTCACTTACAATTTATATACATAATTTGTATTCATCAAAACATATAAACAAAATTTATTTAGTTATTTTTCCTTACACTTTGGATTGAAAAGATTTTTGAGATGGGTTAAAAAATCGTATGTCACAATATCTTTATTTAGTATATAAATATTTTTACGCGCGCGGCTTTAATCATAATTATTCTTATTAAGCATCATGTCTGCAAGTAATTGCGACAAAGGCCGCAAGGTGAGACGATTAATTAATCATCAAGTTGATGGGGGAGGTTGAGAAAAACGCAATTGAATGTGTTGATCTCTTAATCGCCGTGGTCATTATACAATTCACACAAGTATAAAGACATCTTGTCTGGAGGAGAAAAAAAATTTCAAGGTAGATACTGTTAAATTCAATATAAATGCCGAGTGATCGATCGGATTCTTTGCGTCAACTCTTCTTATACACACGGTATACAACGCCAAACAAAAAACTTTCGCACGACAATGGAAAAATCTTCCAAGAAATTGTGTCACCGTGATCGATCGAGATATCATCCAAAAAAAAATTATTTTTCCCCTAAAATTATTCGTTTAAAAAATTATTTCATTCACAGTGGCTTCTCTCGTTTTGATAAAATATTATTAATAAATTTTAAATTATCTCTCGTTCGTTTT
The DNA here is from genome assembly GCA_002156465.1 of Macrocentrus cingulum. Taxonomy (NCBI): domain Eukaryota; kingdom Metazoa; phylum Arthropoda; class Insecta; order Hymenoptera; family Braconidae; genus Macrocentrus; species Macrocentrus cingulum. Next base: position 78,813 of record MVJL01006986.1, on the reverse strand, counting down.
TTGCCTTATCAAAGTCGAGGACCTTGACCTCGGAAAATGCATCTTTGAATATTTTTTTATTCGCTCCCACAGAGACCAGATTAATGCGAGATTTACGATATATATTTGGTATTATTGAACTCTGTTCGAAGCGCTTTTCTTGGCGCGGGTGATGGATCACTAATTTTTATACTTTGCGTCTATCCGAAGAAACGAACATGTCGTCGACGGTAAAAATGATTAGAGGGGGCCTGCAGCGCGCGTATAGATAGAGGGTAAAAATATGGTGGCAGTCTTCTCGCGGATTCGGTGGATTCCCAGGCGATTACATCTGTATACGACGAGCGACGCTTTCACGGTGGCCATTGTTGTGCCCCGTGTGTGTATAGGAGAGTCAATGGCAACCCCATGGCCCGATCGACGTTGAATGAAGATCTCTGCTCACGTCTCGCGAGTGTGAGCTCTGAAGGAGCGAGTGCGACAGCGAGCACAGGTAGTAGCCCCTTACGTGGGCCAGTTCAACCGCATCGCGAAACCCGCTACAAAACGCTTTTTTTTTCTTTCAACCTGTACTCGACCCGAAAGGAATTCAATCGGAATAAATCTGTTTTATTTTTTTCTTCTTCTTCCAGTCGATGAAAACATTTTTATTTATATGCCTTTTTTTTCGTCGACACTTTTCCTCCTCTTGCATCTTATGAGGTTATCAATCTCTTAATTTTTTGTCGAGATATTTCTACTCAATTTACTCTGAAAAATCAACACAAAATAAATATAACTCTTAATTTTTTTTAATAGTTATATAAAGGGAAATTAATAGAGAAAATCTACTTTGGATTAAAAATGAAAACATGTGTGTGTGTGTGACAAAGGGGAGAAAAATTCAAAATTAAAACGTTTTAATTGACAATACCGGTAGGATGTCAATTATTTGAGTGATTTCTTCCTGTCGCGATGGGCTGTATATCAAAGCGGCTTTGGTGTAAGTACGCGCAATTATCATTATTTTAAGAATTCCGTGGGCTTTCCAAGGACGCCAAGAACGTCAAGATTGTGGCCCCATTTATGTCGTAGCGCGCAAACAAAAAATTCACAGTTGTCAATGTGTAGTCAAAAAACATTCCTGAAATTCAATAATCGAATACATTCATTGATTTTGCCATTGAGTGTGCGAAGGCTGTAGGCCAAACACCATTAAACACACTCCATTGTCAAATAAAAGATATAAATGATGTTTGGTCAATAGTTAGATACTCTTGAATGAACTTTGATCGTTTAAAACTTGACGTTTTACATCAATCTCGGACTTTCTTTACTTTTATTCACTGTCAAAATGGTTATTTTAATATATAAGCTTTTATTGAAAGTCAACACAGTGAACCATAATTGCCATGTGAAGATTTTTTATCTTTTTTTCGAAAGTAATGGTATTTTTTAACGCACATTTAACTCCCTCTGATTGCTACTTCCGCTGCATGATCTGTCGCCTTGGATGGCAACTGGAGAAAGACGGTATTACGAAAAATCGAATTCGTATCAGATTTGATCAGCATCGCTCTTGTATAAAAGATGTATCCGGTACGGATAAAGTGTCTGAAACCACAGCAGAGACCGGTTCTCAAAATCAGCGTCGGGTTCCTGCCATGATCGTGCGGTAATAAATTCTGTCATTTTTTAAACACTTTTCCTGATTTCCAACCTTAATTGTGATTATATACACGTAGTTTTTATCGCTGCATACAAAATCCATTGCTGTACTTGTATTTATCTGCGTTTTACGTACTAAAACTGATAATTTTACGAATTATAATGATAAAAGTGCTTAAATTGAGCATTATACTACAGCAATATATTTTTATTTATTGTTAATAATGTCAAAATGTTAAAACCTTTTAAAAAGTCATCAGAGCCTTCTCATTGACTGACGACAACTATTACACATGATTTATACAACACTTTACTTGATGCAATTTTTCATCTACATTTTTTTTTTAATTTATTTAAATGCCCATTTAAAATTTTTATTTCTTCAGTATTCTTCTTAACATTAACTTGAATTAAAAGTTCATTGATATAATATAATAGCAAGTGTATACGGTAAAGAAGACACGATTGCTAACACGAGAGTTTAGCAGTTATAGCGCAGTGATTTACCGCGGGTTTCCCCACTTTTTCGCGTTTTTGCTTGGGTCTTTTATTTCATTCGTTTTTCACGCTTAGACACTATCAATCTGTGGTTAAACTAATCCGTGCAAAAATAGACAGACCAATCGGACATCTTAGATTAATGGAATTTGAGCGTGTAAACCATCACGCTGGATATACAAGTAGATAAATATCGACAGCAAGGACGCCAGACATGGTCGGAGACTCGACGAGATCTTCATAATTTATCGCCTCGGGGCGTAGAAGTAAGTAAGGTAGTTATCTTTACACTCTGATGTGAAATTATCCGCATTCAGAAGCCCAAAGGGTGTATGCAGTTCGGGAAATTACTATCTTTAACTCTGTTGCACTAAACCAGATAATACAAATAAGTAGGCTACTTAAAAGTCAATTGAACATTTACCGATTCTTCGCACTTTTGCAAACACTTTCCTCAGAATTTTTACCGCAAATATTTTTATTTATATTTAGGCAGAATTATTAATATGATTATACAAGTATAGAAAAATTTCTAAATAGATGAAAATGTGGGCAATATCAAATTCGCATATTGTACGCGTGGGTTGTCAAGTCTTAAAAGGGATTTTCATAGAGCGTGAAAGGGAAGGGTAGAGCATAATCTATGGAAGCATGAAAAATCTATTGTAGAAAATAGCCTATAAGGTCGTTAACCGAATGCGTCACTGGAGCGTTACGTTGCAATTGCATTATAGGTATTGTAATATGGCGCTTTGTATGGTGATACACATCAAGGGTTGATGTGGACAGCTTGGTAGAGACGCCGAACCACCAGGTGTCTCGGCCACCTACGACTATATTTCGGCAAAATACCAATAACCGTTGATCGAGAAAGACATGGTGAATTTTATCGAGAATACTGGTACAGTCTTATCACAGTGAGTCGATGATCCCTAAGCCCTGGACGATGGCGCTTCATCCCTCACTGTTAATCCTGAGCTTAGTTCAGGCTGTGAGCGTGGATTTTGTGAGCTAATTGAGATAAGAAGTGGTCTTTGGCAATAATAAACCTGGATATTTGCGAGTTGGGGATATCCTTGCCATGGCCGGACTTTGAGATAACTTACGACACGTTGCACCAGCGGATGTGACCATTTTTACTTGTGACAAACCAAGGTCGTGGTTTCAACGCGGTAATTTCAATGGGAATGTATGTACAACACTGACGCGTGGCAAGATCCCTTGTTAATGGAGGAACTCGTCTTCAATACCACGATATCATGTCCATCTGCCGTGTTGGTTGGAGAGAGGGAAGTTAATAATTTGAAAAAAATCTGCAACTAGAAAAATTCGGGCAGCTGCACTTTGTGTGAACGACAACGCTTGCGCGAGACTTGTTCACTTTTATAATTGACTCAGCTTTTTAACGTTAACTTCCGCTCAGCTTGGTTCACTCTACTTCTTTTTTTTCTCCTGGCTGTCTTCTCAATGGCGTCACACGTCACCAAGGATGTGGACCAAACAGGGCTTACGAAACTTGTGAATGAATCGCAATCTGTTATGATGGTGATAATTAAAATGTCCGCCAATGGCCACCTACGTTCAGTTGGGCTCTCTCGTTTAGTCCGGTTTCATATCCCTCTTCATTATCAAATTATGATCAGCTCCTGGCCGTAATTTACCACAGAGTCAACTCGTTCACCGCGCAAGTGCTTATTAGTGATAGTTTTTTAACAGCAATCCATTTACCCCACACTTTGAGATTTCTGTTTGACGTGCAGCTCATTTATTCTCGTTCAAATGAAATACATATTAAACGAGAATTTCAATGATTAATTACGAAATATTAAACTGTATTAATTAACAAGCGTTTTCACTGATATCAAACTATTTTTTTTTCTCATTTTTAAAACTAGCTTATGGTTTTTTTAATTTACAAAACTTTTTATAAATATTTCGACAATAGCGAAATATATTTGTCTAGTTTGTGAAATTGTTTTAAACAAAGCAATCTAAATGTCAACAGCTATAATTTATAATTGGTCAAAGTTTGTTTGTCTATAGTAGTAATAGAAAGTAGCTGGAAAATCATAAAACAATGCTTAAAACAATTTGTAGCAATGTTGCTCGTATATTTATTCATGTAACATTGAAATGTAGAAACAAAATGATTGACATTGACGGCTTAATCACATCCGAATGGATAATTATCTTTTTTTTCAAGTACACATCATGAATCGCGCGCAAATGGTAATACGACTTTTTACTATAGATTTACACGCGTGTTCATATTGTGCTCTTTCAAACTCGGCAACCGGTTTTATATTTCATTGCAGGTCGTCGCGTCAAACCTGTTAGATTGGTCTAACTGACCTACACTATTCAGTCATTGACTGTAGGTCTAAAAAAAGATTAAGCTATATAATTCGGTCATTTCGTGACAATTGCAATAAAAACAAAAAGCATATAGGCAGTAAATTTTAACAGATTGACTTTGACAATTGAGAAATATATTTTCCCAAGTCACTTGTGAAGGATATAAAGAGTCGAGTGGTCCATCATAAAATCCAAATCCCATCATAAACGTCGTGTAAGCTTTTGGCAAAAGAGTAGTGTGCGAACACACAGCGCGGTTGCTACAATAACCACTTTCTATATATACTTCATCCCCCAGAAAAATTGCGGTGCTCGTTGAGTGCACTCGATAAAACGCCCTATTATCGAGTGCTTGGCTCCTCGTGCCTTGTTTTCATCAACGGGGGTTGTCATAGGCTGTGCAGTCGTTGCTGCTGAAAAATCAAAGAAAATAAAAGTTTGTCCCTCCTACTGGTTGGATAAATTTGATTTTATCGTGTCAAGGCATTGAGAGTCAAGAATATTTCGTGCACGGCGAGATTTCATCGATGTTGTTCGTTTATAACCGTTTTTTTACTTTCTTTTTCTTCTTTTTTTTTTCAACATCCCTCTATACAATTCTGGCGAATAATTAAAAAAATTGTTTACTCACGTGAAAAATATTTGGCAATTGAATAAATTCCCGGGATAAAGTAGGTCCTAAAATCCTCTTGGATCAAATTTCTTTAGAAATTTTATATAAACTTATTTTTCAATAATCCAACGACGATTGATATAAATTTGAATTGATGACACAAATCGGTGGCAAAGCAACGCCTCCTCTCTTTCATTCAGTTGTTCAATCCAATGCACTTGAACTGATCTTTATAAAAGTATGTATAACTCATCGTGTATGTATATTTTTACCCCGTCGAATTTATGCATCTCAACCGATATTTAGAGGACGAGACGTCGAATACGGGCTATTTGAGGCCTTGAGCATTCTTAAGGCCGTTTTTCGAATGTATACTTGTTGCACAATGTAATAGTATCCCCTTGCCCATTGTCCTCGAGGTCCTTGGAGTCTTTTTAACACAAGAAAGATAAACTACATAGTATTCTACAAGTGTTAAAATTTGTTTTTATCACTCCTATACAATACATTTCTGTCATTTTTCCATTTCATCAATCCAAGTTGCATTAATTGCAGATAGATACAATAATTAGCCGAGAAGAACGACCTGACATTGCATAATATTTCATTTGAAATTATAAGCGATGATATAATGAGAGCAATTTCGAGTGCGAGTTGTAGTACGCGGCATTTTACAATGGTTTTCAAGTGTCTTTAGTCCACGGGAGCCCCTAGGGGAGAGTAGTTGACAAATGCACAGCGGGAGGGCTCGATTCTCTCGAGATTCGCTACTCGATATGAGTACCAGTGTATACGGGAACAGGATAATAATGTTTCTTCGTTTCTCCGTGTCATTGTAACAACTCATACATATGCTTTAATTCATCCCTCGTTTATTTTTGCATTTACACAGTGAAAATGGAGAAGAAAGTCTGTCTTACAGTCCAAAATAACACGGCAATCAAACAAGAGTTAATTCACCAAGTTGAAAATACAGTTTTGATGATTCTCCAACAAATATCTCAACGTCAAGTTCCTAAATTGACGTGTTTAATGTCATCAAGTCCAACTGACATTGAGAATCGCAATCAAGATCACACTCTGGAGCCGGAAATAGAAGAATCTTCTCAGCTAGAGAATTTCCGAATCACCGTAGACTTTGGCAACACTCGAGGGCAACTGAAAATGACGAGAATGATGACTGTCCTTGCACAGGCACATCAACTACTCGTCTCGAAAAAAATTCAAACGAAGCGATCGTTCTATTATGAACTGAAAGGCAGCCCGGCAGCCGCGCTATTTGATCAACAGTGTCACGTTGATCATCAAGTCGTTGAAGTGGCAAATTTACTTCAATGTCCCACGTGGCAGCTAGGTAAAAAATCTCTGGACACATCCACGATGACAATATATTGTTGACGTGAAAAATTTAAAATTGCAGGATTTATTGCCTCAGCAAAGGGTCTAATAGCGGGAAATTTAATTTTACGCTTTCAAAGTGGTGATTTAATTAATGGAACACTGCCTGGAGGTGTTTTAATACCCCAAATTGAATCCTCAAATACTGGAGAAATTGAGGAAATTGATTTTTCCGCCACGTCGATACTGGTAGTCGAAAAGGAGTCGGTTTTCCAGAAATTACTCGATGAAAATTGCCCACGTTGTCTGAAAACTCTTTTAATCACTGGAAAAGGATATCCGGACGTTGCTACGCGATATTTGGTCGCACTGCTGGCGAAAAAACTTCAATTGCCCGTTTATATTATGGTCGATTCCAATCCACACGGCTTTGAAATCATGTGCACTTACAAGTAAGCCTAGGCTGGTGAAATATACGCCAGTAAAATTTCTACATGATGCGTTTCCTCGCAGATATGGGTCTTCAAACTTGTGGTGGGAGCGCGATCATCTCACCTGCCCGACGATGAAGTGGATCGGTGTGTATCCTTGCGAATTAGTTGGCCTGCATCTTCCACGACTTGCGCTGAATGAAAACGATAAAATGAAGCTAAAGGCTCTGAAGCAGCGGCCGTATCTCGACGCAAAAGAACGCGAGGAACTCAACAAAATGCAGGGTGGCAAGGCTGAAATTGAGACTCTCATTTCAATCACTACATCGTCCTTTCTCACCAATTCTTACCTTCCTACAAAAATTTCACAGTACCTATAGACTAAAAAAAATGATTATTATTTTTATTGAGAAGATTTATTCACTGTCATTTTGCTGGATAAAAATTCTTGACCGTCTTGACAATCCATCTGAATACAGTTGATTATTAGCAAAGAATTTTTTTAGTTTTTGATGTTATAGTACTTACAGGCTCCATTTTTATCAGCTGACTGGAAACCCTTGTTTCTACCGGAGATTGTTGATCTTCCAGGTCTATTAGAAGTGGAACTTTGCGAAAAGCTCCGAGAAAAATGATGCTACTGTCAGATAATCGTCTTTCCGACTTTTCGCGGTCGATGCAGGCTGTCATTGATACCGAACTCATCAAAGATTTCGATCTCGTTGCGTATGGATGCTCATGGTGCCTGAAAGTATGAAAAATTAAAAATAAGGAAAGAATTTGGTTAATTGTTGTATTTGTACTGACGGGTACTTTTTCGATTTTTCAATGTTTGTATGAGATTTCTCCGTGAAACGAGAAAACTTTGTTTCATTTTGTGACACTGATGTACGAGGTAGTACTTCTTTTCTTCTCTGGCGATGTTTCATTTTTTAATATACGTCGACTGTAAAATATAATTAAACATCAATAGGAATAATAGTTCTAACCACTAAAACGCTTTTTTGTCTAACATTTATCTTTTAATGTCGTCCATTTATTCTTTTGTTTGATGATATTTGAAAGCCACATCCGTAAATTTAGGGAGTAAAGAGGGAAACTGAGCTTTATGCTTGGCGCTGTAAAGACAGGAAAATAGTAGTGACTAGTGGGAGAAAATGGCGATAACATTTGTTGGTAATCTAGGGAATAAGCAGGTTAGTTATTGTTTTTTTTTTTTACAGAACGTCGGTAAAGATATTCATTGTTTATTATTAATTTTACGCTGTTGAAAATAACCTTTAAGCTGTAAGATAGACAAAAAAAATTAATACAAAAAAGTTTAATTCAATTTGGTATAGAATGATTTTCTTTTATACTTACATTTTTTCACGGGAAGAAATTGAATACCGGGAAGAAATTGAATACCGTATAGCTTCGCAGAATTGCGATTATTTTCTCACTTGAAAATTTTTTTAAAATAATGCATCCGTTTTATAAATTGTAGGATACATTTTTCATATTTTTGCGTTGATTAAAATTGAATTAATTTTGCAACGAATAGATGCTTTTGTCAAATTCAGCAAACATTGGTGGAAAATTGGTGGTATCGGAAAATTTTATCATCAGAGTATATACGCAAACCAAAATCTCCGCATGGCAGGCTTCAGGTTTACCGCCGCGTGCAGTACATATGAACGCGTCATCGCCTGAAATTTAATTTTATTAATAATTTCAGTTCGATATCTTTTTTGGGACATTTATTTTTTAATACACTAACAGGTTGTTTTTTTAATCCATGACGTGTCTATTTTTTTTTGGAAAATGGCAGTAGTGCTCAAACGCATATAGACCCAAAAAAGGTGGCAGTTCATTCAGCTAAATATCAATTACAATTATAACACTCAATCCCTAGTGCGTTTAGATGATTAAAATTGATAACGTCACTCCTGAGTATTTTCGTTCGCCTCATTTCACAGTTATATAATATAGATTACGATGATGACTTTTCTTTTGACACTCAGAAGATTGACGATGAGACGAGTCTGCTAGATTTTTGGGTCTCTAACTACATGACTGATGATGAGACACTGCGCCAATATTAATTCAGTCATAACACGACACTGCACTAATAATTTCATTTATGAACTCTCAAAATTTAGCTATATATTTTTTGACTTGATTCTAAAAACGATATAATTACAATAACAATTTCTAAAATTGTGAATGGCCAAAAGTTAACAATTTTAAAGGTTGATTTATCTTTTTAATATAATATCTTTGCCAATCTTTGATAATAAGCGTAATATTTCAGATACCCTAAAATCTACAGTTACACGTCTAATATATTATAATCAAATATATATTACGTAGAAAAAAAAATTTGACAATAATTTACTTTAATATAGAAGAAAGAGCTTCTATGGTTTTTTTCTTGTTATTATTTTTTTTTTTTTGCAATTCACAAATAGAATGATTATAAAAAAGCTATATTTGAATTTCAACTATGAGAATTTGCGTGAGAATGGTCCCTGTGAACTTGATTTTTTTCGTATAGTGCTTGGAAAGAAAGAATCAATTAAGGATATACACTGAGAGAAAAATTTTTTCATAACAGACACTCGAAACCGGCAAAAAATTCTATGTAGAGCGCAATCTTTAACCAGCTAATAGCTATAATATCCATCAATTCATACGGACGGAGAGTATTTACAAATTGTATTCTTTCAATATCTGGTGTTCTTCGCACACTTCAATCTCTCGTAATTCTACAGGCTCGGAAAGTGGCTAACTATTTTTTATTTTATCGTAACAAGATTTAGGAATGTGTCTGACCATTTCTTTTTTTTTTGTTCCACTGTTTTATCTTGTCATATTCAAGTTTAAAGAATATAAAATTTACCGCAATTTAGAGGGAAGAAAAATATTTTAAGAAGAGAGAGTTAGAATCGGAAGACGAACAATATTTCAGGACGATTGTACGTTAGCTGATATGCTCGTATATGTTTATATAAATTAATAAAATTATCAATAAGTCAATACTGTACAACCATCGCTACAATGACGAGAAAATTATTTTTAAAACATGATCATATTATTTGAATAACTAAAGAAGCAGAATAACATGGGCGGCTTCTCTCTTCTCGTCATTTCCAATTGTTTACCTCCGCAAAAAACGGAAGAAGCCTCGACGCTTGTCGGGAGGCTGTGCCATTAGCATTGGCACTTGATTCTTGTGCGTAATACGTATCTGTAAAAAACAAAGAAGTGAGTATTTCACATTTATCGGTAATTTATACAAAAAATTACAGTGCATGGCCCTTGCATCCAGGGCTCTCCATCAATTTGCATGGGAAAACGTTTGCTCGTGGTGATTGTTACACTACTGCATTGCGCCAATCGGCGACCGGACGCCCTCAACCCCGTCTTCACCTGACCCATGTGTAGGCAGTTTTCCAGGCCTATTACCTCGATTAAATTGTCTCCTATATCTAGAATAAAATATTACTCGTCGTGAAGCCAATTGAAAAGAGGATATTATCTTCTCACTCGACACAACCAACTTACCTTGAATGGCACCTGTCAGATCCACGGAATTAAAGCTACTTGTACTGTACTCCTTCTCGGGACGTTTCTTCCGTTTGCCAATGCGATGCCGAGTGTGATGCTCGCCCCACAAATTCGATCCTCCATGAGTGAAGGGAATGTTGAGGAGTGCAACACCCTGCAGAGAGGGGCCGTGAGCCAGATCTAATGGAGTGCCGTCACAAACTATTTCCAAATCTTCATGCAAGTTTTTACAACTCGCGGCAAACTGCTCGGTCGTTGCATACTCAAAGTACCAGAGTTTGTTTTTCATACGACTGTTGAATTTTTCCGGATTTTTCTCGCGCTCCAGATGAAATTTCACACAAATCGCCGCGTCCACCCCGACAGAGAAATAGTTATTTATTATATTGTACGGTATACTGTCCTGATTCGGTTTCTTCTCCTCTGCCTGATCGAGAACGTCTATTTGCCACCGGTCCATCATCACCGGCGTGGATTTTTCGATTTTCTTGAGGATCTTGTGGATGGCCTCGCCCTCGTAGCCGCCACCCCAACGCAAACATCGCGCCAAGTCGTTGCCTGTGCCGAGTGGTATGACGCCAACCGCCGGCTGGTGATCAAACTGCACGCGGTCCATTGTCTCCAGCACCCAGCCCACCGTACCATCACCACCGCAGCAGATGACTTTGAAATTTTCCACGTCCTTGAACATCTGCAAACCCTGCATGGGCCCGCCACTCGCTAGATTGTGCACCTGCCGTGGATTCAGGATGTACTGGAACTTTCGGAGCATTCTCTCGCCCTGACGCCCCCCAGATTTCGGATTGATAAAGACCAGCAATGGAGATGTGCCTGGTAGAGGAGTTATTTGGAATGACATTGCTGGCTGCTGGGTCGACACATTGCCAGAGCTCAAAAACGCGCTTGAGCCTATGGAAGACGTATCTTGACCGTGTTTACTCCCGCGTTTACTATCTCTCGACAGCGACCGCTGTCTGTCCAACACAACTGGACAAATAGCCGTCGGGGGAAGAATGTGTACTGCATGTTCACCGAGGTTGCACTCTGCGCGAATTTGAGAACCGCATTTATTGTGCACCTGCACGGAAAAAAACAGTATCACTGATGATTTGGGTAAACTTTTTGATTATATTTGATTAGTTGGATAACTCACAGTTGTTTGACACCAACGGCAATGTAGCCCTGTAATGCCGTTGTAGCTTTTTATTGTCTTTTTGCACTTGGAGCACTTGCCGTGGCAGTTGCCCTCCATCCAATGATGAACCATTGTCTGCGATGTCTTCTTGCTCTTTACATAAGTCGCTATGCAGGATGCCGGTGCTCTCTGGACGCACCTCTCGTGAACAGTGTACTTGCAGACTAATGAAAAAAAAAAATTCTAAGCTCTCGTTTTTTTTTTTTTTTATTTACGACTTTGGGATAAAATTAATTGCCAAACTTACAGACACAGCAGAGCCCTTTTTTGCCCAGCCCAACGAGCATGTTAAGGCAGAGATTGCAATAGGCTGGTTTGCTAAAATGCTTCAATCTCCAAAGGTGATTACCGTCCTCTTTTACGTCCGAGTCCAGGCCAAGTAAGACCAGAAGTGGAATCGTCGTCAATCCGCCCCGTTTCCATTCTTCTAATGACACCGTTCCATCTGCGTCGTAGTCTATCTCAATCATCATGTCCTGCAGAATCTGTGTGGCCATGATAAAAGCGAATGATATCATTGTTTTTTTTTTTTTTTTGGATTTAATTGTATAATGAAAATTTTATTTCGGGACAATGTACCGGTTTTAACTCGGACACATCCCAACCTAGATATTCTGCGACGTTCATCATCTGGTTAACAATGCAGTCCATTTCCTGCAATCAACATGCATTAATTAAGTTGTCAGTGTGTTGAAAAGAGTGGGCTAGATGTGTAGGTATTGGTTGAAAATACTTTACATTGGTGTCTAGAACGCCATTGCCATCTGTGTCATAGAGTCGAAACATAACTGCAAATACGAGACAAAAGTTGAGCAATTATTTTTCCTCGGGATTTTTTTCTGCTCGAATTACTCACATTCCAGTTTATCCTCCGGCCGACCTGCCTCTAACAGCGATAGGTAGCACACAATATCCTTGAGGCTAACTTTCACAGAGTGGACGTCAATTGTGCTCTGCTTACGAACAATATGTCGCATGTCTGCGGGCAGAAAAATTCAATATTTCGGTTAGAACATTGTGTTTTGTAATAAATGATTTGTGATGCTAGATTACCCTAAGACCTGTTGCTCCTTCTCTGCGAGAAATGTGTGCAATCGATAGTATGCCAAAGTCCGGAGTTTATTCGAGTGTGTTTCAGACCAGCGACAAATGGCCTTCTCCAGTAGTGTTATCGACGCGTGACTTTGCGAAATACTCGAGCAAGATGATCGTCAACTTGGGGACGATTGTTTTCAGTGCGATAGAGCAAGTGAAATCCGCTTGCTTTTGACACACGACTCAAGAGGCAAGCTTGTCGTTGGTACATAAACTTCCTCAGGGAACTGACCTGATATGAAACACACTTGTTGCATGGTAGGCAATGAGAGCGCTACTGAACTACAAGCAACTCTGCAGCGCGACTTGATGCCAATGACGTCGACGATAATCTATTTTTGATTTTCGTTGAAACACGTGTGCGCCCGGCGGCGGGGACTGATTGAACAAGATACTTTTGATAAATAATTTTGTCCGAATCTGAAAATAAGTCTTTGAATGTTAAATATGGATTTGAAGAACTGACTGATCTCTCTGCTCGTTCTCGATTTATATCAAGTGGTAAATAACACACGGCTAGACGCGACTAGAAACACGCATCACTGACGGACGTCCCGCGGACCTTGAATTCGTCTTGGTATCACACAGAGGTAAATACTAGAGGTCGTTCCTATCGTGACTTCCTGGTTTTACATTTAGAATCTTCCCAGATGTTCATTTTAAATACCTTCTAATCGACTGCTGTTGACAAGCAGCGAGTTGTTTGATTTTCGCGACGAATTTCGCGACATCTGGCTGTGGCTGGGGCTGCTGTCGGTGCTCTTTTTTTCCAAGACATCGTGGCAGCTGTAGGAAGTGTGTGCCACCGTCAACATTGGATGAACACTGCCTGAAATCAAATACATTCCGTGTTACATTTCATGATCTGGCGGTTTTTTTTTTTTTTTTGTACTCGACTCGAATACTATTTCGCTGAGTATCGAATACTATACGCGACGTGAATTTAGTCGGTTAGATTGAATTAGTGGCTGACATCACTATGTACATTAATTCGCCTTGATTTAGGCAATAAAACTCACCAGTTCTATTGCGCGCCGTAAGCTCACTGTCGGTTCTGTGATGGCCCAATGCCTGAATCTTCTCGGTGAGCCCGTGGATTTTGTCAGCCAAGGACGATCCTCCGCCGTGACTCTCTGCCGACACTCCAGGGAGTCCAGTGCTATTGACGTTGCTGCTTGATGTCGTGTGCGATGTTATAGCCGCGCAAGCTGTGGTTGATGATATCACTGCCATCTCCTGAACACATATTTACACGTGTCAATCATTTTCAACGATCGTCCCACAACATTCCCCTACCTTCAGCGCCTTGCCGTCCACATTTCTCGACCCTTTCTTGAGAAACGACAGAAATAGATGTCGTGACAGCTCGTCTGGCGTTGCAACCTCCAGATATGTGTCGAGGAACTTGCGGAAGCCATCGTAGTCGATATCCTGCACAAGCAAGTGGTCTAGTATATTTATAGTGAATTGAAGTAACGAGATAAAACTGGGATAGATGCCAATCTGCATAGATATTGGCTCTATCTCACCTTTGACACCGTTAAAGATTGTTCAAGAAAATTCATTTGCCGCGCGATGCATATCTGAGGGGTTGCAAAGGGCAAAGACCAAACTCAGTCCGAGGAGATTAAGTTACTCATATATATATATATAGATATAAAACACGTCAGTGCTTGAAAAAAGTTTGCCATTGCTGCAAATAAATTTTTTTTTTTTGATATTTAATAGGAATCTTTTTTTTATTTAGGATTAAGGTGAACAGCTTCTTTGGTAGATAGTAAATATATCTGAGAATATATAGAAAATATTTTAATATTGCAGATTTTCTGTGCTGTACAAAGAACACTTTGTATAGAAAAAAATTTATAGCTCTCGAACTTTTTCAAGTACTTGAAATACAAAAAAATTCTTTCTCCTATATCTACATTTTTAATAACTTTATAAAGGTCACATGCATTTTTTATAATGCATTTCATACTTTGCATTGAATTCGAAAATTTTAAACAACGGAGAGTTTATAAGTTGAAACAATGAACTTTGTTGTCCAATAATTTAACAGCTGTTGGAACAAATTTTATATAAAATTAAACTAAACTATAAAACTAAATTCTTTAAATAGCGTGGTTTTTCTTGAATATTATATTTGAAAATAAGTTTTAATAATATGCAAAAATTAGCGAAATGGCAATAAATGTAAAAAATTTTACTCACAGCACTGCTGGAGACGTCCGCACTGACCAAAAACTCGAGCAAGACTGTCTGTTTTCGTGGGAAAATCCGGTGAGCCTGGCTTTATCGATAATTGTTCTGATATCTCTGACGTATACTGACAAGATAGCAAGCCAAAAATCAATACTTTCAACCACGTCAGCCAGTTCTTCCCGGGCTTTTGGACAATGTAGATGTGTCAAGGCGCGCAGTAAGTTAAAAAATTTTTATGTTTTAATATTTATTGTTATAAATTTTGCGCACCCCTAATGCAAAGCGTGATTTATGAAAACTACTGCTATATACATACTAGGAGTGCGATCTACAATTTACCCATTTTTTTATCATTTTAGCAAACTTATATATATTTTCAAATGCAGACGAGCTACATTGGCAAGAGTGCAAAGTCAACATTGTTAGTTTAGTAAATAAAAATCGTGATTTTTTTCAATTACAGTGATTGCGAAAAATCTTCCACGATGGCAAGTTGAATTAAAAATTGTAGTTGATGCACCGAAGGGATCCCGGCAAGCTTTTTTCAATCAACGTGTCGACACGCGGGGTTAATGAGAGGGGATGTAGATGCATGTGTGTATTACAAAGGGGTGCGGGGATGTGGCGAGGAAAAAAACCGCATAACCTAGTTTCAACTTTTGTGCGTGGCATTAAAAAAATTCCCGTGACATTTATCGATACGGGTGGCTGGACTGTGTTTAGTTTTTTTTTTTTTATGTACTCTACTTTATTTATTTTTTATGCTGTATCTCATATTGCATTGACGATCACCAAGGATTTTTATTTGACAATTTCCGACAATTTTTCAAAGGCACTGATGTCAACAAGCTTTGTTGGATAATTGTGAATCAATAATTCTCCTTTGAAGTTGCGTAGAACAAGTGGTAATACCAGATCTTCGGTCAGACATTGAGTACTCTCTCTCTCTCTCTCTCTCGCCTTGCAATCACGCGCATGGTAATTCTCCAATGCTTTGGCTTGAATTTCCAATAATTCCTTGCGAACGACAATGCCACAATCAGGCAAACGATTTGTTATTATGCACGCCTCACGCCTCGGAAAATCGTCGACTTAATTTTCTTATAAATGTCACTGGATTTTTCATTCGACATCAGAAAATTATTTATCAAACATTTCAAGTCGTTTAGACAATATTTAATTTATTTAATAGTTAAAATTTATCGTGTTCCAATTGATAAATTTTAATTTCTCATTAAAATACAAAATTAATTTATTTTAGAAACATGATATACATTTTAGATGAGAGGCACAAATTCTCCATTTAAAATCACATTTCCTGTATATATATATGCGTGCTCTTCTTTGTCTTGATCTCGTGATGAAAATTAATTTCCAGACCACAATGCATCTTAGTAAAATCCTCTACTCTCAGTAATTAAAAAAAATTAAATTGCAATACGAAATAATACTTAACCATTAAATTCTTTAAGTAATGAGAAAATTTTTTTTAATTGATCAAGTTTGGTTATACTTAAATTTAGTCAACCTAGAGTGATTATCGTTGTATATAGTTTAGTTGTTTGACACGCATGACTAAATGCAATTAATGTCACAGAAAATTACATAATCATCAGTGAACGAGCGACAAGTTCTCAAAGAAAAACACTCAATGGCTCGTGTCACAGAGCAAGTGACGTCATTGGCGTATCTGACGTCACACTGTGAGGAGAATTGGGTCAGCGCGCACCCCCGGCATATACAGTAGTGCGATGGTGAAACTGAGAGATGAGAGGGATCTATGTACCAAAAGTGTATCCGTTCTCAATGAACCCTCAATTACCGTAAAATCCATCTCCATTCTCATGCTCTATAAGTAAAAAAAAATTTCCGCTATTTTTTTTTTCTTCTTTTTTGCAGATAATCGAGCATTAAAAGCTCTAGAATAATAATGGACGCGTGAAACTGTGAATGAAAACTCTTTAATTGATTGTTTGTATGATCGGGGAAAACTCGGCGAAATGAAGATAACTTGAATGACATTGAATTGTTCCACGTGAAGTAGTTGATTCCAAGAGATTTTTTCATTGAGATTAAAGCTGTCAACACAAACACACCCCGCAGTGCTCAGAAACAGCATGTCAACAATTTGGTAACCGAGAATAGCCAGCGAGGGGTGGCTTTAATTAACCTTCTTACACACCCTGTTTAAACAGAATAAAACTTTCTGCCTTGTAGACAAATGTGCTGTTATAAATCAGCTGATTATCACTTTAGATACTCTGATAATGATGCACCCGAAAGTACAGTGACCTCCGCGGCCTCGCTCCAGCGGTATGACGTCATCTAGTAGTTCCCATGGAAACTATGACGTCGTCGTTGGTACTATAACGCGACGTAAAGAAAAAATAATAGAAACTGCGATACATTCTGCCCGCATGATGCTAATACAAAGTTGTGCTTGAAAATATTTTTCTTTTGTTTTTCAACACTTATTCTCAAGTGCTTTACTTTTGTGTTTTTTTCTTAGAGTACGATTACAAATGTATTATGTACGCGAGTACCGTATAAATTCCATTATAAAGCTATACCTTTTCCGCCGAATTAGGTCCTAAAACCTTCATCTAATAAAATGAAATATAGCGGGAAGAATCGCTGCTTCTTATAGGCGAATACATGAGAGAAAAAAAAAAAACAGACACATGATAAATTACTTAGTCCTTTCAACAGATTTGTGAAAATAACGTTAAGAAATTTATCAAGGGAATTTTTTTTTAACTAAAAATAGATATACTTATTTATCAACATTAAAACAATATTATATGAGGGTTTATGTTTTGATAAAAAAAAATTTAGTTGCAGTAGTTTTAGATATTTGAAAGGAAAAATATTTTTGATCTGAAATGGGAAACAATTTAACTTTAAAATACAGTAGATATTCAAATATTTTCCAAGTCTCTGTGGGTAAAAAGCTTATAATGCCAGGCTAATCTCGATTGTAGTCCTCTCGGACTGCGTCAGGAGTGACGTCACGTATCTAGGCAACGGCACCCTCAGCCCTCTCCTGCTTCTTCAATTCACCCTCATACCCTATCTCTCCTACATTTTGCGGGCTTTAATTTACACAATTACACTTTAAAGTTTCTTCAATCGTCAACATATTTCTAGTTTATTTATTTGTACTCATCGTAGATTGACTGGTGAAAAAAAAAAATTTTACATCATCATTCGAACACTTTCCATTATAGGTATATATATTTGTTCGTGAGCTGTCAGAAATTTGCGAAGGCAATATTGAAATATTGACATTTATCAACGTGACCTTTTTTAATAACAAAAATAAACATGCGTTTGATGCGATAATGCTATTGACCTTTTAATAGTTCTAACAAAATTTCCCTCGCATGACTCGCTCATCTCTACGTTGGCTAAATAGCAAAAATGTTTATCGGGAAAACACAGTCAATTACTTAACCCGCACACGTGGATATATACATTTACGTGAGGTAGATAAAATTACGGAGCACATTGGCTGTCGTTTATTGTGGAATTCAAGAGAGAAAATGTCAGAATGATGTAAGGGATTACTCTCCACCCCAGACCTGCGTCTAGGCAACTATATAAGGGGGACACAGGGGGTTATAACGATGTATACTCGGCTTCCACGTTCTGACGTCACGCTCGTTAATGTTCAGCTCTGTCCTCGATCGGCACACGTAGACGTTATCGTCTTATAACGCCAACCATAACAATGCAACCGACGCCACTTGGTTTATTCCATTGCTTGTCAATCTTCCTGTCCACCCGTGTTTTTATTTCCACCCCCGGCGCCACGAAAAAAAATCCACTGACTCGACACGAGCGATTATATGGGGCTTGATTGATGTACTAAAATTCGCAAGTAACTCTTGAATTGAGCAAGATGATATTCCTAGAGTTTACCTCGTCGCTCTGCGTCGAAAAAAATCAAGCCTATCCATCATTGATGAATCAATCATTCTGTGATGGCAGACAATATATATATTGCAAGTGTGATGATGACAAAGTCACACTGACTCTTCAAATTATTTATTTATTTTTTAATGTATATAGATTGATTTTACGGATGAAATGTGTGTTTCTGTTGGATTTGTGGAGACGAGTGCGGGGTTTCCAGGCAACGATTGCCGTCGATAAACGGATATTCATGCCCAACCGGTATAGAGAACTACATATATTCACGCACCCAATAGCGATTTCCTCTCTACCTTCCACAATATGGACATTTACTGAAGGACATTTTTTTTATATATGCGTGCTCTGTGTTGGGAATTTTTTTATCCAACAAATGATTATAATTCACGACGATGAAAATGTGATTGGGGAACGGGAAAACTGGATTTATAGAGTCGTGAAATCATCATAAATGCTATTATAAAAAGTCATGTTTATCACTTGGTTGACCTAATAAACGGATATATGACAGTAAAATGGCTCAAATGATCTGGACAACTATACGGGTCTTTGTGACGCATGACGCGAATATTCACTTGCAAAACCTTACAACTAATCCTAACAAATTTCCGCAGATAAAAATAATATTTTACGACTTACCCCGTCCGGATGGTACTTGGGCACGCCACCTGGAGTCGTCGCCGTACCGCAAAATTCTGTGAGAACATCCTCGAGCTTTCTCGTTGAGTCTGCAAGAGGATGAGAATGCGTTGAGTGTAAAAACCAAGGGAGAAAAAGCGAGAAAAAATCCGCAAATCGTGTAACCCATAAAATATAATTTCAATTGAATATGATTGAACTTTTTTTTTGTTCTTTTGTCTTGCAAAGTAGTGTGATTTATAGACTAATAATAGAAAATCCAGATCTTTAACCGCTTGACGTCATATTATACGAAATGTGAAGATATTTTTGGCCAACAATTTTCTATTTTCACTGTGAATTGACGAACGCGCGCGGTACATATTTCGAATTATTATTAAGTACATTTCACCTTACAATCTTTGGACAGAAGAGACACTTTCTAATTTTATTTAATTTTTTTTTGTATAGCTATACTCACACGCTGCTAGGTTTTGAAGCTGCTGAAATTCTGCAGGTGATAGTTTATCCCAGTGCAGGGCCATTCTTGTCATTTGCTTTATTTCCAGATTTATCCTGGCACAATTTTTTTTTTCACGTTGACTCGTCACCTGCAATAAATTAAATATATATACATGTCATCAAAAAGTAGATATATATAGATCACAATTACATTTCATTTTTAGTTTTCACACTTTACTATACTCAAACTAAAATCTGCCTCTCTTGCCAATCTAATTGCAAGTCATATTCTTTGGCTATAATTCATGCGAGTTGTAACACGTAAACATTTTCATGATTGAAGCATATAACTACTCTCTGGAATAATAATAACTGTAGCCTCGATGAGCCAGAAACCATCCAGGGATTTTCAAATTTCTACACACGTATATACGCAAATCTCAGCATAAAATTTAATATTTTTTCGACGACTTTGATCAATAAACTACGATGAATAATTCAGGTAAATGTTGAAGAATTACAAAAATATATTTTTAAAAATTTTTTCCCAACAAAAAAAAGATAAAAATTTATCAATAATATTTTCATAACTTTTATTTATTATTTTAATGATTTATAATGTCTATGATTTTTAAGATAAATATTTCTTGTACTTGAATAAGTAGTTACCACTGGGAATCTGCTGATGTTTTATTATTTATCCGCGGAGACACAATATTTCTTGTCTACGTGAGCATATAGCAGATGCGCTCACCGCCTGCGATTTATGCTCAAAACTATTTTTCAACAAGGTACATCAGCATTTCCGCAGAAGCACTGCAATATTGATTGAAGAGCACTCTGGTCAAATTTCCTAAAAGCGATATAATTGAAATCCTTGAATAAATGGTTGATATTCAACCTCAAATATTCGAGTCTAATTTGAGTATCAAACGAGAGAGGTATATATGAGTGGTGAAACTAGTACTTGATCCGACAGATCGAATCATCTGCTAACAAATTGAATCAACAAACTCGTTGCCTCGTACATCCCCCGCCGGACAATTATCTCTACTCTGGTGCGGTGAGATTAGACTTGGATACTCGTAGATGTATGCGTTTGTCCTGTAAATTTTGCTACAAGTGCCAGAAGCACAGATTTTCAATGTTAGATAGTGTGACTTATTTATGCCCGCCAAGCCTGAAGGTGAATCTTGCAAAGTTTCGACTGGAGTTTGCTCGAGGCTGGCAGAAAAAAAATTAAGAGTAAAAGTATCAGGATCTCGGAAAAATTGCGAGGGTAGAGAGAGAGAAAACTTGTCGACTGCCTCGAGCCCTCAAAGTTTTTCACTGTTCAATAGTATGTATAGCGCTTGATATGCTGATAAAACGTGCTTCAAAAATTTTAAAAAGGAAGAATATGTCAGAAAAATTTTTCATCAGTAAAATATATATTCAAACGCATAAACCAAGAGAGAAAGGACGAGTTTCCGTAGCGGGTGGCTTGCTTTTCCGGCCACTGCCAACGAATCAATACGTACTAACGGAGTTGGGAATGCGTTTAGAAGTAGTAGTAGAGAACGAGCAAGTCCTCTCTCCTGCGACAACGCTGACACCTGCCGGGTCACCGATTCCCCGGACCAATCGTTCTAGGGGCAGAAAACAGAGAAGAAATATATTTTTTAGCTTTAGTTTTAGTCACATCAATAATTGCTTCTGCCGCAAAACCTCGCGTCCATTAACCCCCAGGTAATTCAGCTCATGAAAAAAATTCTTTGGTAAACGTATACAAAAAAAATTGGGGGCAAAGTCACATATTCTACTCTCGACAACAATAACTAATGAGCTTTCTGCCGCATGAAATTAATTACGCCATCGTAAATTAACGCCAGCTGTATTATTTTTAGTAGCTCGTGAACACACACAAAGGCACAAGATATCCAGCTAGAAAAAGAAATAGTTGGATATCTTGTCTCGCTCATACCATATAGATACGCGTATAGATGCAAAATTCCTGCAAAAAAAACAACAACAATTTACAATGGTTGCAAATTTATTTTAGTTTTCACGACTATTTCATTGCAGTTTATTGCCAAGTGAAGATATAAAAATTTTTCCACTCCATATATGCTTGAAATAAAATTTTTAACTGATGGATAAAAAATTGGACGATTTGGAGCAAGCTTGTATGGTTATATACCATCATCGTCTTGGGGTTTATATCATACACTCATCTGGCACTCTGGCGAATCAGTCGTCCAATGATTTACGAGGGTTGTAAACCTCTTCTGGGCAGTACCAATGCCAATTTTTCAGTCTACAATCATGTCAAGTGAAAAATAACGATCTGTTCTTGCATAAATTCGAACGATGTCACGCGGCAAAGCTCTGTAGATGCACAAGAAAAAAAAACCGAGAAAAAACAAAAGATAAACAAATGAATGATTATTTACACGTGGTTCACGCGCTGTGATTTATTTATCCTCTGTAATTTGCGTGGGTGTATATGAATAAACATGGCACAGCAGCAGCGCTCCAAAAACGGGTGTAATGGAAAAAATTATCAAGAACGGCCCAGAGAGCTCGCGGGACCTCAATCGGCTGGATTAACTTGGTCATATAGCAATGATGATGGTCAGAGGGATGGTGAGCATGCGCCGAGTAGAAAACTAAAAATAAATATTGCCGAGATACACACACCGGACGTGATCGTAATTCATTGGACGGGGGTTAGGCTTCACCTTCTCTAAACGATCTTGGCCGAAGGCGCAAAAATAAACTCACGCTGGTCAAAGAGTGTCCATTAACTCCTGCAAGAAAAATGTTAATTAGGTTATAGTCTCGTCGCTCATGCGAACTCGACTCTCATTCAACATCGCGAACAATAGTACCTCAACATTGTGATAAGAGAGCGAGAAAAGAAAATTTCCCCAGAGTTGCCTAAGGACATCTGAATGTACTTTATTGTTTAGCGCAAGAAGGACCTCGCGCTGCAGCAAGTAGAATAAGGTGCCAGAGATATTATTGTCGCGGAGAAACTGCTTGTTAAAGCCGTGAAAAAGAATAGCTAGACCCAAGTGGTAACTTTGTGCTCTCATTTCTTAGATGTAGCATGATATTAACAAAGCAAAAACCTACTAGTGTTCCCCAAGGTGCTTTTCCTGTTTGAAAGCACCGAAGAAACACTAGTTAGTCGACCATTTGATGGACATTTTATTGTATTATTCAAGGTAAACGACGGGGGACGTAATAATAACTTCCAGAAATCCAAAATTTCCGGATTATAGTGTTGCACACAAGAGTATATACTGGGAATTTTGCCAAGTGGATCAGTTTCGGAATTCCCTCATATGAACTTGATATATGCGAGCGCCAGTTCGCTGACTTTTTAATGATGATAATAGAGCGAATATTAGTTGGATAAGGAGCAACGATCATTAAGAATTGCGTGCGGGTGAAGTTTATAATTGGCGCAATGCCACTTGTAAGAGAGTGGCTTGGCTGGCTGTTTGAGTGTAAAATCGAAATTTATTTATTGAAAATCTATGATGATCGACTCTCTCACAGAATTGTTCATCGTTATCCGTTATAATCTCGTTAGTTCGAAGGCAATCGACCTAAACGAGAGATCGTTCCTCCTGTATTTCCGTTGGCTGTCCACTTGCTCGCGCTCTTCCTGACCTATCGAATTAATATCGTTACAATATGATTGGCTACTGAGTTTCAATGCCTAATAGAAATATCGACCCAAGAAATTAAGTTAACGTGATTACATTTTAAGATGAGTAATAGCGGTATTAAGAAGATCAACTTACTGAAATTTATACATTCAAGATAATTTATGATCTGTCAGCTGAGTTGGCGCTTTTGATGATGGAAATACCGTAGAAAAATATTCCGGAATTTAGCACATTGCATTCAGTCATTGGTCATTATAATCTATTTTGTTGTATTCTTCACAACGTGATGAAATATACTAAAATAGACACGTTTTTTTTCTAAATAAAATTTTTTTAAATTATTTCCAATTGAAAACAAAGAGTCAAGACGTCTTTTAAAATTTCATTTCACGTTTAAATATTAAAACAGTGAAAAATTCGATGGCAGGGGAAGTAAAGTAGATCTGAAATATGCAAATGCAAAAAAAAAAAATTTTAATGTGTATTTTCAAAGCACTAAGCAGCTATGTAGAGCAGAAAACCATACTACTCTTCTTCAGAGAGAGGAAATAAACCGTGATGCCCTCGATGAGGAAATGAAGCGAAAACGTACGCTGATCACAAGAGATAGTGCATAAAGAATGTATGCACGTGCAAAATTAAGTCACACGCGAATTTAAGAAAATTGAGTGGTAGGTACGGAGAAAAAAAATTGTTTTTTTCTTTTTTTTTAAAAAAGACCTAATTACTGGGACATGGTTGATGGTCGCTATGGTAACGCAAGCTCCTCTGGTTGTCCTTGAAAAGCGGGAGAGAAGCCGGAGAGAGACAGGCACATGGGTGCGATGAAAAGGAAAGCAAAATACCCGCAACGTACATACGTGCACGAGAAATAAAACAAACTAACTTAAAGTAAAAGAGAGGAAATGCGTGCGGCACACCCTTTCAAATGACGCAACTCTCAACCATGTGTGTGCTATTATTTCTCACGCTAATTATCCCGTGAATTTGCTTAATTGATTGCCGCTCATCCGCTAATTCCCAGCGAGAAAAAATGGTCAAATGAAAAGGAATTTACGAATCAACAACCTGTTGAAATGTCAGACATACATACGTTATAAAAAATAACTAACACGATCCTAAGCAAGAAATGAAAATTTTTTTTGCATTCATTCTGTGGCTGTTTCTACTCCGTTGAGTGACGATTTTTTATCCACGACATTAACGACCACAAGAAACATTTTTTTACAATTTTTTTTGTGTTAAAAAAGCTCGTAAAAATCGGATCTTTGAACCTGGCCTCTGCCTTTTGTTTACACCATAAATTCCTGAATCATAAATTTCTTCGCTGACATTCAGATCATAACGAACGTAAAATCTCAGTTTCCTTCCAAAGTTTTTTATAGAACATATATATATGCCTATAGGTGCATATATCCCTTTTACTTTCATAGATTATATAGTTGGATATCTATATACAATCAATAAATTGCGAGTATAGATATACGGGAATGCCAATTTTATTTCAGTAAGCCGAAAAAAAAAATACATAGAAAAATTGTGGGCTTGTAATCGATCCTCTCGAACCGGCCGCCGAAGCTTTTCAGTCAGACCGACTCTAAGCTGTAAACAAACTTCTCGGTGAGTGCTTCTGTCACACACAGATACACACGTGTGCACATGTAGAGCGTCGAACGCGCGTCTGGTCGATTGGACTACCATACGAACCCTTTTGCTTGTGTCGACGACGACGCCCGTCTCTCATCTC
The DNA here is from genome assembly GCA_002156465.1 of Macrocentrus cingulum. NCBI lineage: Eukaryota > Metazoa > Arthropoda > Insecta > Hymenoptera > Braconidae > Macrocentrus > Macrocentrus cingulum. The sequence goes on along the minus strand of MVJL01006986.1, from coordinate 53,492 downwards.
ATCTCCAGAGAGAAAAGACGTATGTATGTATATAGTCGAGAGTTTTATCGAAAAGAAAAAATCCTCCAATTCATACAACAGAAAGGACAAACTCGTCTCAACATTTATTGTGCTCATACTGCGTGAATTTACGGGCCGTTCGTGACAGCTCCAGCAAAAGACAATATAAATACGAAAAGAAAGAAGACTCAGGGAAATGAAATGCGCGGCTCTGCTCGCGGTTTGTCAAGAAAAATAATTATTTCCCCTTGGGGATTTTTCTGAAAGATTCAAAACTCTTTTCTTTTCCACAGTCTTTCTACTTTTTTTCTCAATAAAAACAAAAAAAAAACTTTACAATATTTTTAATGCAAAGTAAATTACACGCTTGCATTAGTTGGATACTGGCCTTTTCAACTATTAAATCGACCCATTCAATTTAATTTCAACTTGAGCCAGGTAAAATTGACATTAGATGATCTCGGCCTTTAACGACTCACTTCGACTACCGCGAGTATTCGAATTTATTTAACTTTTTTTTTTTTCGTTTTTCATCAACTCAAGCCCTCGATCTCGCTTAAATTTAACGACTTGATGCATAACATTAGGTAATGGCTCAATATACAGTCGAAACAATTCCCAAGGGGGCCTTATACCACGGCAATGTAATACATATTCCAAAGTTCCAATTTCTCCAGGGGAAAAAAAGGTCAAAAGCCTATACGAAACGTTGCATTTGTAGGAGTACCATCGTCATTATCATCATCACATGAATTGTGATGCTCGTTATTGTATTTTTCCCCGCAAAAAAAAAAAATAGTTGAATTATGATCAGATGTTCGATTCTATTATGAATAGATCATTTATCTCTAGCAGTCAAGGGTGTGAAGAAAAATATTCCCATCTCACCATCTCGGCGCCATCCTCCAGTGTACTTTCTCCTCCGAGCGACAGAGATAATAGGAATTTTTTCACTTGCAAACCATGAGCGTCTTACAGAGGTGTTGTCCAATTGTCAATGAAGCTGTGGATATAAATAGACAAGGTGTGCTCGTTATTTCGGAATGTTGACGTATTTGTATGAAAAGCATGCACAGCAAGGGCTGAGAGAAACGGACGACGACTGATAACGAGAAGAACACGCACACTACATGCCACAGGCGCGGAACTGACTGGCCCGCGCGCCGTTCAACGCGCGTTTTCCTGCACAACTTGGCTTGCGCATTTCAGCTAACTAAGTTGCACCAATAAGCTTTCGAGTTTTCGTCAGAACAATCAGTGGGGGACACTATTACAATGATAATCTACCGGATAAAAAAACATTATAATCGATCGTCAATTACATTCATTTCTATATTCTACATTTTATAACTGGATTATCTCGAGTGGATATTTGCGAAAGGGATTATTTTATGACAAATAATCAAACCCGATTTTAAATAAAAAGCAACAAATAATTATTTTTCAAGATTATTATATTATTCATAAAAATCGACTCAATATATTTTTTGTACTTTATTAAATTACCGATAACAATATTCTTTCATTGTCGGTAAAATGCTTTAATGCATTTTTTTTTTCTTTTTCTTACCGTGAAAAAAACAATAGTGACTTTATTATTTAGTAAAAAACTACTAAATTAAACTTATGATATCACAACGTGGAGATATAATTATTCTTCGATTTGTACATTTAATAGAAAAAAAAATGAAATTCATATGAAAACGCAGAATATTCTTAACTGTTCAATCGTGGATTACCGTGACATTGTGCTCCTGTTAGCCAAAGCTATCTGACAATCGTGAAACATGAGTCCGTAAGAGCCCAATCATTTTTTCAAGCATACCAGCGACTGATGTGTCAATGACTTTTTGTGGTAACCAGCCTTTTAGATTCGCATGCATGATCCACGTAACTCGACACTTGGCATTTCCATTGTCCGATTCAAGGTGCTCAGCTGCCAGGCAAACGATGCCATTTTCAGCGCTGCAATTGTAAATCAATAGTTAAATCTCAATCGACCTCGCAGAGATATGAATCAGCTTACCGAACGTGATTCTTTCGCGGTGGGAGATTGACGTGTACTGAAATACCACTGCTGATGTGATATTGGCCGCACATGTTGCGATGACGGAGAGTGACAAAGTCTCTTGGTCCAACTAATCCTCCTCCATAGGTTTTTGTCGCTTGATAAGTAATGTCAGTCGATGCATCTATTGTCTGTCAACAGAAAATTATTATTTTTACATTTATAACGCGGGATTTCCGGTATTAACACGCAAACACACTTGGATTTTTTTCACCAGGGCTATATCGTCGTTCCACGTTGGGAGATCCTCAATGTTGTCATGCAGGCAGTCAATTAGCTGATGAGCGGGTGCATTCACAATGCCCTAAATGGCCGGTACAAGTAAATTAACAATTACTCTCATGAATTTCCAACGTTTAACAGTGAATGAAATCGGATAAAAATCTCAGAAAATATCTTGAGATTCATAAATATTCTCTCATGATTTTTTTTAACGTAAAAAAATTACCTCTATCTTCAAAATCTTGCCAATATTCGTAGACTTAATTGATATCACATCTCCTGCTGGCGTTACATTTATTTTTGTCCATTCATCAGACATCAGAAGTTCATAGGATTTGTCTACTAGTGCTGCGGCCTTGACTTTATAGTCGTCAATCTTGAAAATGAAAAATTTACCTCAGTATTTAAAATTTTTTACCGAAATATTAAACTTACATTAGATATTATTTGATCGTTCGCATTTTGAGTGTTTAAAATGAATTTAGAAGTCTCAAACTTTCCGAATAAAAACTGTCTTATGCCTTCGATATCACTGTTTAACAGCACTGTTATCACCGACGGCAACATGACTTTCAAAATTGAAAAATGCTTACGCGAAACTCTTTTACTCGCTTGTCGAAGAAACAATATTTTAGAATTCAACTTTACTTGGCAAGATTTTCATCGGCAGTGAGTCACTGACTTACAGCCGAGTGACAATTGGTCAAGATATCCAACTAATCAGCGTCTTATTAACCATGACAATTTAACACACGTTGATTCTGAATTTTTTCGTCACGACAAAACCAAAAATATTTTTTAGAATCACTACCATCGACGATTTTTATTTGTTCTCACGAATTAACTATGGGTGTTTTATATACTTATTGACGTACTTTTCCGGGCGGGACAATTATCTCACGTTGAAGAGCATTCTGAAACTCATCATCAGTTGTGAAAGTAGTCTTTGGAACTTTTACACGGTCATCTTCGGTGTCAGAGTGCGTTGGTGAGTCCATTGGAGTAAAAAAGTTACCCATACTCTCGCCCATACGACTCGGTGGACCATCAAAAATGTGTTGCAGTAAAGGGGATCGCTCAGAATTTCCTACATCTGCAATCGCAGCGAAGATTCTGGTTAATTAGACAGTCCCTAAAAAATGTGCAGACTGTATAAATCGTCGCGTGAACTTACTCAAGAGCCAGTTTTGAGCCTGCATTTCCTGAGGGACGACTCGACAATCGAAATACCATGCTTCACTCCAAGCCAACACGAATGACATGAGTATGAGGAGACCTTGGAAGCCAGGCTGGGGGACTTCAGTCCACTAAAAAGTAAAATCATAATTATCGCGACATCAATAAGACATTTTAAACTGATTTTCACAGTATTAGTGAGGCTTACAGTGAAAAAATACGCTTTAGCTCCAAGGAAGGCACAGGTCGAGGCTGTTGTCAACTGTAACAGTGAATTAAGAAAAGTATAAAGCTGTGTACAAATCTGCAAAATGAAATTTAATACTCACTGCGACGATAGCCCAATGATTGAGTTGAAGCATTGCGTAAAATAAAAGCAGTAATATAAACCTGAAAATTGCTGCCATCTGCAAAAATACATATTGTATTATTGTATTATTTGAGAGCTGAATATCGCGAACGCCAAGTACTCACAACTATATCGAAAAGCGAGGTCCTAATTCGATAATGGAGAACTTGTTGCACAAAGGCCACGGAAATGCTTTCACCAGCTATCTAAAAGATTAAAAGCATGTTTATGTCATGATTTTTTCAGAATTGATAATTGAAGGGAATAATCTATCGAACTAACTGTCGTGCATATTAGCCACATGAGCCCGGTAAAGAGAAGATCAAAGGTGACAAGAAGGCAGAAGAATCTTCGTGCACTCGACATTCTCCCATTGTAGCGGGAGCCTGCAATTAAATCTTCGCTGATGACGAAGTCCCGATTTATGCTGCTGATACTTCGATGGGTGTACGAGCCCCTTTGCGACTCGAGAGAATTGCTCAAGAGTGTCTCAGCCGCTGCACGAAGTTGCCGATCTTCTTCTGTCATCTTGACGGTGCAACGATCGCATGATCCTCCTAAAAAAATTAATAACCATCAAGATTGATTGTCATGCATTTGGTTTTAATTCAACAATATATAATTTTTTCGACTTGATGTAATCCTTCGCCAGGGATTTTAATAACAAAGAAATCGACATCTATCTCAGTGGCCTTTGTTGACTCAACATTTAATTTTCATTGTTAAAAAATATTGAGAAAAACAAACTTTGACAGGATAAATATTTTTACAATGCATTATTAAAACGTATACTATTTGCGAATCATGCAAATAGTCCTTTACAATATCAACTCTCTTGATTTAGTGGCTTAATTAAAATTAAACCGACAGTCTGTTTACCTTGGCAACAAATGAATTGTTTAGCACCCGCCTGAGGAATGTATGATTATGGTCCTTTCTACGGTTGTTTCTATGAATCACGAGCACTACATTTATTATTAACCACGAGATTACATGGTTGGCTAAGGGTTGAATACGCTAATAGTACGGTATAGTTCCCGAAAGGAACTACAACTATGTTTAAATAATTATAACAAAGAGAGAGAGGCCTCTATATAAATCTGTATATTGTAGAATCAGTATAGAATGTAAATTGGACTGATATAGTACACACACTTATTAACATATGTGCATATATATATATATTGCTCGCATTATATTGTTATTATTATTTCTATTATTATTATTATCACCGGTGTGTGTATAACTGGACGCATAGCTTACTAGTGAGAACTATAGGTGTCACTGCCAACACAGCTGGTATAGTAGTAACCATTACCAGGTTGGTAGATTTCTATAAAAAATAATTATAACAATATGAAAAAATATCTGCTAAGTAATATAATTCTGAGCATTGTTGAAATTAAAGCGCATGACACCGTTCAAAATCACGTATTATTATTTTTTATAAACTTTAATTTAATTTCTTGATAATAGAAGCTAATTAATTCGATGTAAATAGCAACAAATTTAGTTTGTTTTCTTCAAAAAAGAAAATTTCTTCGGGTTTTGGAAACATTTTATTTTAACTGACAGACTTAGTCGAGAATTTGGAAATTTAATCATAATCATAGTAAACTTTATATTTGTTGTTTTAAAAAAATTTTAACTTTTTAAAATTTGTTTTTCAGAATGTACTATTACCGTAATTTCCTCTACCATGTGCGGCTCGGAAGCATTCGACAAATTTCGGCAGACCGCAGCGCTGTCGGCCAATCCGGTTGCTCCACTCCTACATCACGTGAACGTTTCCGAGGAGAGGGGCGCCGAGAAACAAGGGAGGAGAATGCGACGCCGAAACTTGTCCCAACTCGTCCACGTTCGAGTGAGTCAGTCTCCCAGGATCCTGCAGTGAAGTGACATCATGTTCATCGGGACTGAAATATTCGCAAGTAATTCGAATCGAGACAGTCCGCGTTGTGTTTATGTGATTTTGTGGATGGGATAGCCGGTATGTGCAGTGTTGTAAAGTGAAGTGCAGTGCAGTGAAATAGAGTCGAGTGAAGTGGACCTGATGATGCTCAGATTTTGGCGGTTGGAATGGCGTCCAGTTTGACAGAGACGTTATGGTGAGTCAATTTACACGATTTACATTATTTCGAAACAGATAAGAATTTTTTGATGATAATTGTATCCCTGCTCTGCATCTGCTCTGAGACGTAACTCCAGAGTTATTCGCCAACATAGGCGAACGTGATATTCCAAACGAGACAAATAATTCTGCCTTGACTTATTTATGAATTGACTCTCAAGTAGCTATAACGTTTAACACTATACTTCATAATTATTTCTCATAAATTTGAGGTTTGGGGGTTTGCGATGGTCATTTAAACAACGCCGGGGGGTTGCTGATTTTTTTTCAGGGCTGTTTAAACTCTAATGCAACTGTGAAAAAAAATTTATCACTTAGTAAAACAATTATCACTATAAATATTACGATTTTCGCGTGAATTTCCTGTTTGAAGTGATTCCCTAGTAACAATGACCGCTTTAATTATTCGTAAAGAAGAAATGAAAATTTATTTCCATTTAAAATTTATCAAAATGCAAAAAGCAAACAATTCTATAGAATAGCCTTATTCAATGAGCTTAATGGTTCTTAATGCATTTTTTGGATGAGTTTGTAAAACTGCAACCGTTCCGATGTTGAAAGGCACTCCGATGCCTCCGTCAAACACTAATCCAGCATCGTAACATTGCGATCGAATAGTTAGACGATTACAAAATGCCCTTGGATTGATTGATTTCGGCAGAGGCCATATATCATTAAAAATTATATCTCTAATAGCATAACTTATTTTTTCCTCATCTAAAAACAACGAAAAAATTATCATCGTTAATATTTATACGTAAGCATATAATTTCAAGCAATAAAAGAGATAAATACCTGGTGGAAAATGTAGACTATCATTAAATTGCGAGCAAATCTTCTCGATTTCACCATTGGTGTAATTTTTGTATGGTTCTGCTACTCGTAAAATATTTTTGGCCATTTGCGACGTTACACTGCTTATCGCTTTATACCACGAACTCGATCCTGTGCCTGTGCTCACACATATTCCAGAACTCTTAACTTTATGATAATTTTTTTCCTCATCCACGCGAATTTCGAGAGAACTCGTTTTTGCCGACAATGATTCTCCGATAAACACCTAAAAACAATTTTACGTTAATTTTGTGTTTGCATAGAGCAATTAAATAATCAAATCTTACTTCATTTAATGCTAACCAGGGCAATACTCTCTCGCCATTTTCTCTTTGATTGTTTTCAGCAGATTTTCCACTTGCGGATTGTCTGTAAATATTTTAAATAATTAGATCTCATGACAGCATAAAATAGAAAATAATTGTACATACGTTGCAGCACATATCCGACTTTTTTCATGCATGTGAAAGGGTGGACTCCAAATTCCATCGCCCTGCAGGATCACGTGTATCCTCGATCTCATAACATACTCAAATTGTCCGGTTTTTAACAATTGAAAAATCTTTGGAATATTAGTAGAATATTGCTCAGGTAGCATTAGATAACCCTCGGATGATTCTGGATCCGAATTAATTCCGATAATTGGTTTTTTGTTGTCGAAAATTAAATTAGCTCCCAAAAGAAATGTTCCATCGCCACCAATTGCCAGCACAAGATCTGCCCAGTCAAATTGCGGCTGTTCAATGGTCATTCTGAAAAAAATTCAATCATTTTAGTGATTAATTGAGACTATAAATTAATTATCTTACCTATTTGTCACTTTATATTGAATATCCATCTGCTGCAGTGTATCAATGACTCGTCGTTCGATATTTTTATTTCGTTCGTGGTGAGTCAACATAACCTGATAATTAGAACCACGCTCCAAAAGCTTGGATTTAAATTGTGATTCAGTTAAATCAGGTCGTCGAAGCTTTTCAAACTCATATTTTGTTACTTTTGATACGATAAGTACATTTTTTGGCACAAAACTTGACTCAAGTGCCATGGTTAGAATTCCAAGGTACTTTGACGTTTTGGAAAACGACTGGAGAAGCTGATAAGTTCCTGTATATAAAATAAAAAAATTTTAGAACATAAATTCAGTAATTTTCGATAAGAAAAAAAATACTTACGTCTCACTTCTCGTCGAGTGTTGTGGAAAATCGTCATTCCAGTGGATTTTGTTGTTCCATAAGAGCACAAATTATTGAATAGACTATGACGAATGATAGTCTGTGTACACATAGACAACTCACTTTTATTTAATTTCACAATAGTTGCAAGGTTTAGCGACAGTTGTCAAGGCCAGAATTGTTTTTTTAAAGTAATGAATAAGTGCAAAGATCATTGTGCAGTTCATCACGCCGGGTCATATGTGTATATGTGGTGCAATTTGTGTGTGTGTGTGTGCCGCAATCGGTAAAAACAGCGATTGATGCTGTGAGCGGGAATTTCGAATATAAATTAAATTCTTTTATGTTTTGTTTACACGCTTCGCTTACATTTTATTCATAAATTTTGCAATACATTAATTAAGTCTGTTAAATATTATCGTGAGACTAATTAATCGTAAGCTCACATCACATACTTGCAGACAAATATTACAGCTAAAATCTTAGTCTCACCTCCCGTATATTTGCATTGTTTTACTCGTTTTATATAACTGTTTTTTCCATCATTTAAATCGTAAATTCGACGTTAATAACTAAAAATTCGTATAAAAAGCGTCGTTATTTATGGATTCTTTTTCTTTATCATGTTCTCATTCACTAACAATGTAACGGCTTTACTATTTCATCATTAAATAATCGGATCTTAAAAAATTATTTTGTTTTTATTTATTTATTTGTTTTTTTTTCCAGTTTATTTATCGCGTGGCATTATATTTTCCATAGTAGCGAACGATATCTAGATTAACTGACTATGATTTAGAACATAGACAGCTTTCTTTGTTTTATTATTTATTTATTTATTTATTTATTAATTTTTTTTGTTGAGAAATTAGATGATGACAGTATAGTTATACTTTTTTTGCGCAGCGTACTTATAAAACAAAAAAAAATTCAATAAATGTTTATTAGTTATTTATTTTTTAAACGAAAGCGTCGAATAACATGAGATTATTAGTCGATCGAGTTATTTCAAATATATCGCTTATCTACAATTAAGTTTACATTTTTTTATTACTCGATCATTCTCGATCTTCTAAATTTGAGTCATTCAACAATTAAATACTATTTATTTTTAAGTACGATGCGCTAAAAGTGTTTCTCCATTGTTTCCCTTTTTTATTTATTTTATTTTTTTTTTGTGTTTTTTTATTCTTTTTTTTTTTGTATTGATTTATACAAAGCACCTTGCGACTTACTCTCGATATTTAAATTCGTGCAAATATCTCGTCAATTTTTTTATATCATTACTTGTAGTGATAATTAATCACTACGAGTTGTCATTCTATTTCGTTAGCGAGATTATCAACTACTTTTCCAGCAATAATTTACATTTTATAACATATAAAATAAAAATATATATAACTAGGTGTTTTACAAACTATATTACAGTTTAATATTACACCAAAATGACGCTCTTTAACCCTTTTTCCCACCTTTTTGTAGTTAAAAATTCACAGTATTAACGCAAAAAACACGGGATTTCTCTTTATTTTCTGCCATACAAGCAATTTATTGATAGGAAAAACTAATACGATTATGAACACATTTATAAAAAGTTTTCAGTCAAAAAAAATTATCAAACACTATCTGAAATGTAGTTGTTTATTATATTTTTTTATTTGTTTGCTAAATAAGAAAATTATCCAATTCTAGCCAAAGTCGGAATGTCAAAAAAACTGCTACTTAATACAGTAAAATAATTAAAAAAAAAAATTAAAAGTAAAAAATCAACAAAGCCATTCAGTCAATCTCACACATTTAAATAGAATACTTTTTCACTTTTTTTTCTTTCTTTTTTTTTTTTTTTCGTTTTTTTGACGGCAAATTTTGAGACCCGCCTTGCCAATTTTTCATTTATTAACTTATAATAAATTAAGAAACGCCTATCTTGCGTCGTTGTAATCAGAAATTTAAGTCCTAATACTCACAATTGAATACAACGTGAATATATGATATGGAAGAAAAAATGAAATACGACGGAATGAGCTTAAGTTTTTTTTTTTTTTCGCTCTATAAACTTGTTCAAATATTTTTTTTACAATAAAATCCATCGTACTTTTCTCTTCTTAATCTTCGTAGAAGAAAAAAAATCCAACTGTTTGTACAGAAAAATTTAGTTTTTCAATCTCAAATATATTCACGATTTTTTTGTTTGTTTTGTTATCTTTATAATTTCTCTATATTTATATTTACATATAATATTCTGTCAAACTTATTATTTTTCCAAAATATTTCTTTCGATATCCCACATTAAAATCTATTTTATATTACACTCTGAATTATATCGTCTAACTGCTCTCCATATAAGTACCAACGACCATTTTTTTAACATATATATATATATGTATATAATTGGTTTTATTTGTCTATATATACACATATATATTTTTACTTGTCTACTCTGTATGAATTATTCTCGACTGAGATCATTTGGCGGCTCCCACTTATTTTTTCCTCAATTGAATCTTGAATTCAACTCGGAATTTTTATTTATTTATTTTATTTATTATTTTTTTGCATAGTCGGAATCAATTGTTGAATAAATTCACCACTAAAACGTGGCTGGCACATGGAAGTAATTATTATTTCACTGTCCAAAGTGTAATTTGATTTAGTAGTAAAAATGGGCAAAGCTGTTGCACGTATTGCGCGATCTCCCCGTGCCTCAGCTGTGAGTTTGCGGATGTGGCGGTGGTGCGCCCGTGATCTCGGTCCATCGGGTTTCAAAGAAAGTACGCATGCCATGGCCGGCTTTTCCCACAGGGCTATCGTCCTCGTTGAACACTTCACAGTTGATGAACATCTGTCTTACGTCCGCACAAAATTCATCGCGCGACTTATACCTGCAGGAACACCAAAAAAAATTGTTTTTATCCCCTTTATCAGGCATTATTCCTCTATATCTCATCGACTTTGTTTTTGTTTTGTTGTTTTTGTTTTTGTTTTTGTTTTTTTTTTTAAGACTTACACAGTGTCTTGGAGCCTTTTCTTGATTGTACTCAAATCCATTGGGGTCTTGATAATTTTTTTATAAGTCGGAAATTGTTTAGTGTTGACAGGAAGTAGAAATGGCCAAGCTTCGTCCTGTTGTTCCAACTGTTCGAGCAATAATTTGCACGGTGCCAGCTCACGCTGCTGTTTTTTCGTCAGTGTTGTCCGGTTGTTACCCTCCTTTCGAGGTGAAGCTGTTGGCGTTGGTGCTTCCGATGAACTGACATCCTCTACGTGCGTGTTCGATGCCGTTGAAGGCGTTGGACTACGGCGCAAAACAATACAGACAACAGTTATTGCACAAGTCTTGCGCCTTGGCAAGGATGTGTAGAATTATTCCTCGACGATCACTATTATTATTTTTTTTTTTAGACAAACGACAATGGACAAAAATTTATAGACTGCTTCCCGATTGATAGTAAAAGTGACAGTTATTGTGTGTTTGAAAAGAAATTTTTTTAAAAAGAGAAAATAATAAAAATAAAAGCCACTTGCTTCGCCATAATATTGAAAGAACGCAATATCGCCGGAGAGGGGTAGTAGAACAATTTTATGTCGTTGCGATAAACTGATAATTTTTTTTTTTTAGAAAAAATTTTTCTCCGTCGTTTTACTTAGTATTTTATAATTTATTAGTATTTCATTACTATCGTCATATATATTTTTTGTTTTCAAACTGACTTTTGTTTTAGTAGTGGTTTTTTATAAAACATTTTAATTTAGCCGTCTGCCATGTTTGTTTGTTCATGTTTTTTTAACATTAATCACCTAGCTGGCGGATGATCAGAACTTTCACTGTCTCGGGTGTTGCCTCCTCCTTTGGTGTGACTCCTGCGATTGCTGCTGTTTCTCTTCTTTGGTTGTTTGCTGTGACAGTTTGAACAGTACCATTTTCCTCGGGGCATCTGTAATCACATTATATCCGTTAGATTTTCATCTTTATTGCTGGCTCAGTATTTATTATTATATATACCTTGGGCATTACTGGATTGTGACAATCTGTGTGATAAGCTCGTGGACAAAGTTCACAGAGAACTAAATTTTTTCCAACTCTCTTGCCACACACCAGGCAGTTGCGTTCACCTGTTGCTTTGTTCATGCACTCATGGCAGTACCTGAAAAATCAATAATCACTTGGAATAAAATTTTATCACGTTAATCATAATTCAATTACTCACCAATCACCATCAGGAATGTTTTCCATTTTTGGACGGAAGCAATAAGTATGGTAGCCGCGATCGCAGCCATCGCACAGCAATAGCTTATCTTCGTTGTCACCACTGTGGCAAAACTGGCAATTCTGTAACATTCATTAGTCCCTCTAACTTCTGAGAAACTCAATAAATTAATTAAAAATATCACCATGCAAGTTATTATAGCAGATAATAACTAAGTTAATCATGCTAATCACTAAAAACATATTTTAATGCTGTTAGTGATTTAATTAATTAATTTACAAGCTATGGCCACTGTTAGTCTATGTCTCACTCGTTAGAGAAAGCGCGATTTTTGTTAATCATAATTTAAGTCACTTTATCTATAGGAATTACTCGCTGATTTATTTCATAATCATTGAGTGTACCTATCTGCTTTAGTTTTTTTTTTTTTTGTAACTAGTGGAAATGTCAATTGGAAAAGATTCGGTTAGTACAGTTAGTGCGAATACCCACAGAGGCCTGAGAAGTAGTCAATAGCCGATTGTACTGATTGGTTGTTTTGAGTGAGACGCAGCGATTTCGTAGCTTGACGCAGACTGAGTTTCTAGCTGGTGTAAGACTCACAGCCTTCATGATGCTTTTGTCCCAGGCGATGCTTGCCTCGAGCATGTATAGGGCCATTGCAAGCTGCGCAGAAGTGTGAGCTCGTGCTGTAGCCTCACGCCAATTGTTCAGACCTCGGGGAGTCGTTTCTTCGAGTGGTGGAGGCGGTGCACTGCCATCACACGAATTGGAATTTGCGTTGGCAGCAGCTGCCGCCTGCTCAGCTTTCAGTGCCGCCAAGTTTGGATCTCCAGTGCTATAAAAAAGGCCAAACATGAGTTTATCTAACTCTTGTATTAGATCGTTTTTGTTTATAAATAATATAGAAAACCAGGCTTCAATCTCTTTGTTATTTGATTTTTTTTTTAGAGGATAAAAGTAATATTTCCTTAGACATGCTATATGTTATTAATTTTATTCTCACCAAACACCCAATGGTGGCTTCAAATATCGTCTCTCAATCGCAGCTTCGAGTGACAGCAGTCTCTGTCTTGCTTGCTCCACCGCGCTGATTTTCTCCATTTCATTTAATTTTTCAATTTCCTCGGCTTCTTCAGTACCCGCCCTTGGTGGCAACTTCCATCCCTTTACCTGCATACTCGCATTCGCAACTTTGTCCTCTAAGGCCTCGACTTGCTCCAGAAGCTGTGCATCAACTCTTAAAGCCACCTGCTCGCTCCAGTCGTTGGGATTGTCGGGTCTAGGCGTTTCCGTGTCATCATCGTCGTCGTCCATGTGAAGATCCGTGGCTCCTACATTGCCGGGATCCACGTGAACCTTTCCAGTAACTGCGAGAAATGATTCCATAGTCGCCCATGTGGTTCGTTTGAGTTCTTTTTCCCGAACTCCGCGTGAGTGCAGGTGTTCCAGGAGCTCTTGGAAAGTATCTACATCAGTTATTCGCCACCAGCCGTATCGTAGGTCTTTTGTAACGGGTTTCGCGTCTCCAGACGGTGGCAGTCCGTGCACTTTCAAGTATTCCATCTGCGCTGCTTCGTCCTGCGTCAGAATTAATGGCGCTGGACTATCGCATCGCTCGTAACCGGGACTTGCCGGAGGCGGGAAAATGGGTATTCGAAGTTCTGTCGGTTCGGCAATGCCAAAGATCTGTTTTGTGCTGGCTCCAGGTGTATCACAAGTTTCACGTGGAAGAATGGAGAACCAGGGCATTTCGCCATTTTCAACTGTGATATAGCTCCCATTGTGGTCTTTTCCATTGGGCAAGTTATTTAAATGATTAAATTTGTCGCCATTCGAAACAGTTTCAATTTTTTCCTCAATTTTAGGTGTTTCAAGATCAATTTCTTCAATTGATTCCTTTTTCTCCTCAATTTTTATATCAACTTCCATTACCTCAGTTTCGTGTTTAATTTCATCGGATGTCACATTAGTTTTGGCATCAGAAGTTGAATTATCCGTTGGATTTTTAACATCAAAATCTTCTGAAGAATGTTGTTCAGTATTTTCCACTTTATTACGCACTTTTAGTTCAGTCTTTGTATCACCTCCCTCTATTTTAACGATATTTTCACCTTTAATGTCATGCTGAGTATCATTTTGTTTATTATCATTGTCAATTTCCATTTTAACTTCTGACTTTGGCTCTTCAATAGGAATATTCTTCCATTTTTCGTCAAGTTCAGACTGCAAGTCGAGAATCTCCGGTTCTGCGCTTTCCATTGCCTCCACAAAAATTCCACCGGCACACGGCAACTCCCAGTATCTTCTCCAATACCTGTCCTGACCAAAAACATGGGCGCGTAACTGCTTAGACGAGCAATTTAATTTTTGAAGCTGTTCCTCCGATTGTTTCAATAGTTTATCCAATTTTTTTCCTAATTCCTCGCCAGATAAATTTTTATCCTCTTCCTCCTCGGGCTGTGTACCTTCACTCTCATTCTCCGACATATCCTCAACCTCATCCTCATGATGGTGGTGATGATGGTGATGATGTACGTCCTCAGGAGTAGGTGTTGTTCCCGGCGCAGTAGGTGTCGCATTGTTACCCTCATCATCTGCCTCTTTTTTACTCTCAATCGTTATTGTATCACCGGTTTTATTCACGATAACTCCAACTGCCTCCATTCGCACTTTTCGACTGTGTAGCTGCCGAAGTTTTCTAATTTTCGTGTCGAGAACAAAGCGCTCCTTCTTCAATTGTGCCACAGTCTCTAAACTACCCTCAATCTGCTTTATCACAGCTTTATTTTGCAACAATTCATTGCAAAGAAATCCGAGCATTTGGGCCTTGTGTGTTGGATTTAACGCAAGAAATGGCTTGTCTCGCAGTCTCTCTGACATTTTCCACGTGTCGTTGTTGTGCAAATGCTCGTAAAATTGGGCATTTTTACTCGATGGTGTGGTGGGAAAATCACCGCCATTCTGATGATGATCGGCAAATCTCTTGTCACGCTCACGCTCCAGGCAAACACCCGTCAGGGCTTTCACCTCACCCGTGGCATTAGCATAAAGATAGATTCTAAGGACTTCGCTGATATTTGCATGTGTGATATCTGCCTGACGCAAACTCTGTCCAAGACCTGTCGTGTGTCGCGCTGGTTGTGGAATTCCTGGATCCTCAATGGCACATACTAACAAATGCGTCATTACTGAGAGCATTTCTTCTTCGGCCTCCTCGTCATTTATCAGTGCAAGCTGCAGACTCTTTAGACTTGGTAATGATTCCATATCAAAACCCAATGTTTCCCCGAAATTATGTAGAAATTCAAAAACCATGACTATCTCTGCAAATGCCTCGCCAGATAGCTTGAGCCCGGGTATTCGTTTCAATTCGGGCAGTGGTCGATGATCTGTCAATTCCATGTCTTCTACTGGTTTACGAATTTGTTCAATTAATTCCATCTCCATTTTTCGTTGTTCTGCACGTTTTTCTTTTGTTGCTATTCGCTCAGCACGAGCTTCAAGACGTTTTTTCTCGCGCTCTTCCATTCTCCTACGATTTTCCAGAGCACGAATCAACGCCATGTGCTGTCGACGACGTTCTCGTTCCTGCAGCAAAGGATAATTTTATTATTAGCTAACTTTAAATAAGATTTATATTGATGTGATTTGTTTTTTTCTCTCTCTCTCTTTCTCTCCCTCTCTCTCTCTCTCTCTCTCTCTCTCTCTCTCTCTCTCTCTCTCTCTCTCTCTCTCTCTCTCTTTTTCTAGTGACTGTGTGGGACGAAATTAATGATTAAAAGCTTTTTTATGTAAACAATGAACACATAAGAAAAGATGCAAGCCATAAACATCCCATTGGAAAACAAAAACTCCGTGCATAGAGCCAATAAAATACCCAACACCATGGATTGATTGTGCCAACGACCCCTCGCGATAAGAGACGAAAATTAAACGACGAAAAGAAAAATAATTCAACACAGGTGGTTAATATACGCAATTTACCTGACTCTAGTCGTAATATATATTTTTTTTTTTTTAGACTCTCTGATAAGCAAGTGAGATATTTTAAAAGTGCGAATAATTAGGTCAAATTATAAGAATTGTATTATTTAGGACCGAAATTGTTTTTGCGCTGTTATGGGCACGTGTGGCTTTACAAAATTGCTAAAGCAATAACTGAGTTAGTATATCGGTGACTATTTTTCTTTTTTTTTCTTGCGTTTTTTTTTTTATTCTAAAGTGGGAAGGTATGAGACATACCAGCTCGACGGTGTACAGCATCTCGCGTTGCTTGCTGAGCTCCTGCATGTACATCTGTAGCACAAAACACATCCATTCCACCAGTACTTAAAGAAACCTCATACGAACGCTCAATAACATTTTCTCTCATCCTAATAATACTTAAAATTGTTCTTCATATTATTTAGTTGTCTCATTTTTTGCGAGAAATACTAAGAATAATGACAAAAGTGAAGAAACATCCAATAGAAACATGTAAACACCATAAAAGATGATTTATAATGGAAAAAAAAAATTTATTTTTGTTTGTTTGTTTGTTTTTTTTTTTTTTTTCACTATGTATACTTAAATAATGAGATTGTTTTCAAGTCCCATGTAGGAAATAGTAGTTTGATATTATCCTTTCTTCTCAAGAAATTCTCATGGCAATTCATTAATCGCAACTATTTTGTGACAGAAGCAATGAAATGCACATCTATCTACAACACACTCTACAATCTAATAAGAACATGACTTTAAACAATGATTTCTCGTTAGTCTCACCTGTTCCTTGAGCATTACCGCTTGCTGCCGCTTTAGTTCACGTTCCTATAAAAACAAATTAATATGAAAATAAATTTAAAAAGAAAAAATTAATCAATCAAATGCGGAGAAATAATAAAATTCTAGTTAAATGTAGGAGGTAGTACCTGTTGTTTTCGTTGTTGCTCCTCCATTCGAATCTTCTCCACCTCCTCCTGTCGTTTTTTTCTCGCCTAAAAATATTCCGTCAATTTTAAGAATAAAATTTGAAAGAAAAATAAATAAATATTTGACGTAAATCTCAAATTTTTACTAACATGAACTAGAATAGCATGGCAAATATCAACCAAAAATATTAATTTTAATAGAATTAAAATGCAATTTAGCACTATTTAAATGTAAAACAGTGCTGATAAATAAACAGTACTTCCGTCAATATAATTACTGTAATATTTTAAATAAAACATTATTTTGTTTTTAAAAAGCGACAATTTGTTGATCTATTTATTGGTAAAATTATTTAAAAAATTAAAATTTATAATTTATCTGGTTCATACTTGCCATGATTGTGCTTGGTAAAGCTGGAAGCTCGCGAATGCGAGAAGTCGAGAGTCTAAATTCGTGCAATTCGATCCGATATTTAATTTAATTAATTCTTATATTTCATTTTTTTAATATGATAATGATTTGAACATGTCAATCTATAACCCCGCTATAACTTTATATAAACGGCCAGTGTTTGAGTGTGTGTATATTTTTTTTTATAACTAAATCAAATAAATATTGTTGTTCCTAGCCGCGATACCGAAATAGCACGTGGAAAATGAGGCTTTAGATACACGAATTTTACCATTGAAAAAAAAAAAAAACAATAGGAATGCACATGGCACCATTGAGGAAACGTAATCACCAATAATAATTTCGTAAACGTCAGAAAAATTTTTCATAAAAAATCATGCTGTGTTTTCCATTGATAAAATAAGAAATAGATCAAAATAAAAAAAAAAAAAATCAACAGCCTAAACGAAAGGTAAAGTCATCCCAAGCAGAAATAGATGATTGATTTTCGAAAAGTCACGATGAAAATGATGCAATTTTGATGGTTCTACAATATATGAACATGAAGACAATAAAAGTAATTAACGACGAAATTTAAGAGAGCACATGCGCTGTGAAGAGTATACAGAATTTTATACTTGAATAGAAATTTAATGAAAAATAAAAAAAGAAAAATAAAAAAAAAAGAATTATTCACAATAATTACAATACACATTTTTATGGATTTTCAAGTACAAAAATGTCCTCACATCAAGAGACATGCTGAATAATATTATTTAGCTAGCTGTTATACATAGTGACAGGAGAAGCTAGGCAAAGGAAAGTATTGCGGTCGTAATACATGTAACAATAAGTCCCTCATTGAATGATATTTCTGTCGTGCCATTGATTTCGATTAAGTATATTCACTTGCACTTTTGTTTTTTATCGTGTCCTTTGTCTGGCGATATTGCCTTGAATGCCTTGAGCCCTGGGTAAAAGGCTCGAGCTGCACGATAAATAACATATCGACATCCCCATTCTTCGACCTGAGTGATGTATCTATTTCGTGTATTGTGTGCATTACGTGTAGTTGTACGTGGATTGCTTCAAATGATATGTACTACAATTGCCAAAATTTCCGTGTCTATATCTACGTGACTAGATCACTATAGGCAAACAAGCGTGACTCGATCGTGAGGGAGGGTAGGAATTTAAATATATAGATTTTGTTTATATTTTCTTGTAATAATTATATAAAAAGAAAAAGCTCAAAATTTGTCATTTTTTCAAACGCATTGTTTTCTAACAGGAAAAATTTGCTCGTAATCAGGAGAGACTTGAGGGTTATAGCGTCATCCTTACCTCCAGCAGCTCCTGATTCTGAGTTTGTCCCTGCTGGATGTTGTCCTGCTGGACAATCATCGAGGGCGATGTAGGAATGGAGCTACAGGTAGACGAGGGTGTCGTTGGGCATCCGGAAAGTGCCATGGATGATGGTGAAGTCGTGATTGGAGGTGTTGACATGGCTAGCGGGCCTGCAAGTGGTGCTGATATTTGTGTCGTCATTGAGTTACTTTTTTTGCCCACTTGTATGTCCGCATCTGTGTCGGCCTGCATCATGTCACGGTTGCGCCAGCTCTCGGTGATGCTCACGCGATTTTTCCAGATTGTGGCAACAGTACTGCTCGCCAGACCCAGTTCCCTTGCCACATCGCTCTTACTCTTGCCTCGCTCAATCTCCTGAATTATCTTCATCTTCTGCTTGATTGTGAATGCAAGCCTCTTCCGACCCTGCACGCATTTTTTTTTGTTCTATTCGTTGGTATTGATGTCTTTAATTCTCCCTCTTTTTTTCTCTCTCTCTCAATTACTTTAATATCTACTCTCATTTGCCCGAACATTTTTTTATCATTGTCCATCTAATGGCTCGTCGAGCATCTCAATATATTATTGCGTGGCAGGTGTAGAAATGTTTTTGAAAACACGTGTACAGTGCATTTGGATAAGTAATTTACCCCCTGGATTTTTTTTTTTTATTTTAAATAAATTTGTGAGAGAAAAAATTTAATTTTCCAGGGAATAAAACACTTGTCCAGTTGTGTATATATATTTCTATTAAAGCTCTCGATATGTATAAAATAATCAATCGATCCTCGACACAGTCAAATGGTCGAAGGATTATTTATTATGAAATATTTAGGGAGATGCATGGTTGCAAAATGTTTCTGGCCAACGACAACACTATTTTCACTGGATTGTACAGGGATGTGATAAAATTAGAAAGAAAGAAAAAAACAATATTATAATTAAAACGTTGAAAAAATAATTATCAGGATGGATAAAATTAAACAATACATGCTGGGCTCTCCTGTCACTATCGCTAGCGGCGTTGATTAAAGTATTTTATGTCCTTGAATTGACTTGACGTGGTAAGTTTTTTTTTTTTCAAATCATGGACATTTATTTATGCAGGAATTTTTTTTTTTTCTCAAGTTTCCTTGACCGAGTATATTAAATTTTTTTGCTTCTAAATTAATTTCAAATGGTTTTAGTGAGCTTGCAAAAATTGATGGGAGTGAAATGGTTCTGCGATTTGTGGGGTATATAGATTTTAAGTATGATTGTTCTGTCTATGGTGAACATGATTACATTATTGTTTTGTGATATTTTTTTTATCTATACATATATATATATTTTTTAATATAAATATGGCACACACAGAGAACATGCGACACGCACGGCAGGTGAACAAAATACAAAAATGTATATATAGATATCCCAAGTAGAAGAGAATAATAATAGTTTTTTTATGTGAATGAAAACAACAAGATTTAAGGCAAAACTTTTCTTTGTAACTATTAGCTTTTATTGCTTTTTACTCACCTCCAGCAACTGCTGATTTCTCATCTCGCGCTCGCGTCGCACAGCCTCCTGCCTCTCAGTCTTCTCCTGCTCTTTAATCAGCCTGTGTGACAAACAAACAAACAAAAAAAAAAAGAAAAAGTTTGCTATCACTTGATATAAATTTTTTATGTCTCATAAAGGGACAATGGAAAATCATTTAACCTTGCTTGCTCTTTGTGGCGCTGGGCTTCCTCCTTTGCGAGTTTCTTGGCGTATGCGAGCTTGTCCCGCTCGTACTGATTGTTTACGCGCGCATCACGAATACCTCCTGCCACCCTGAGCTCCTCCAACCGCCTCGCAACCTCCTGGGCTCCCAGTCGAACGAATTCAGCCTCGGCTAAGCCCATGGTCGGCTGAAGAAACTCACCGACAAGTGGGCGCGAGGAGAAGGAAAAGTTTGTCGACGTCAGCTCGGCAGGATTTTGTTGCTCCAAAAACTGCCAATTAAGCGAAATTCAGCATTCATTCATCTCTCTTGCGCTCCACCCACTGAGAGCTCTATAATTGTTTTTTAATTAGCGAATAATTACCTTATACAAATCGGGACTATTACGGAAGATTTTCCCACACGGACTATAGTACGTAACATCGCCCTTGATCACTCCTGTTTTGCCTAATCCTTTGATAACAGTTTCTCTCTTCCAACCGCGCTCAAGTGGCACCTGAAGCTCGTTATCGCTTGGATTTAATTTTCTTCTTTTTGCATTTGGCGTGCCCTCGCAATTGTCTTCATCCGTATCGGTGACAACGTCGGTGTTGCTTCCACTCTCGCTTGTCACATCCATATTACTCTCTTCGCCCGACACTTCCAGAAATTTATTTTTCATTTTTTCCTGCAAAGACCGCTGTGTTGGAGGGTGTATTGGAAAAATAAAATGAAACAAAAAAAAACGTCAACTCAAATCAAATGATGAAAATAAAAAAAAAAAAATTTTTTTTTTTCCAAGTGAACTCTAGGAAACTAACCTGATTTTTATCGTCACCCTGACCGGTCGCAGAGGCGTGCAACTGTGCTGCAAGTATGTTAGACCTCAATAGAGATACTTGATGCGACAGCGGAACATTTGGATCCAAAGTGGGTGTAGGTTTGATGCCGAGGGCACGACTCTGCGCAAGTAACGATGCCACAGTATTCTTCTTTGGCTTGGAAACTCCGCGTCCGAGATTTCGCGGCCGACCATCCTTGTGGTGTATTATCGCGCTCTCACTCTCCTCACTGCCGCTGCTAGGACGCTGCGGTGAATCGGCGGCCGAAAAGAGCTGTGCCAATGATGGACTCGGTGATACAGGCAGTGGTATGGAATTTTGCGGCACTCGCCGAGGTTTTGGTCCGGGTTTTCGCCGAGCTATTACACCCAGATTATCTTTTTTACATTGAAGTCAAGGGTCATCACGATATACTGTTGAATATATTCACTTACATGTTCGATCCGACGCCAGCAATGACTGACTGAGATTACTCAGTTGGCTGAGAGGCTGGCTGCTCGATAGTGGCGAACTATTACTCAACAAGGTGGGCTTGAGTGAGAGATTTAGGGGTGTATCAGCATCATTCGAACTGCCGCTCATGTTGCTTGTAATGTACAAAGGTGGAGCAGACAGCACAGAGCCGTTGGTCGAGTGCGCTGGAAGTTTAATTACCTCCACACGATCTACTGGCTCTCGGTAGTCACTCGCCTCATTCTACGGCAAATTTTATAAGTTTAAGTTTATACAAGCATTAAAAAATTGTTTGGGGTTATTTGTTCAAATAAGTTTAATACTCACTCCTGATCGATTGAACTTTCTCGGCTCCACCACCAGTGATGCCGATGTCGTGTTGGTTTGATGAGCACTGAGGGCTATCGATGGAGAGTGAACACTAATGCTCGGTGAGTCTAGAGATATCGTTTTTTTCCTACCGCGATTCGTCGTTCCAGGAATCTTCGGACCCACAATGCTGGACGTATATTTAATTATTTCCGTGTCTGGCGGCAACCGTACTCCACCCAAAATTCCACTGGGATCACTGAAATCAGAGCTGAGATATGGTTTTGCTGTTAGTTTAAAAACGTATTTTGAGAAAAAGTACTAATAAATATTATATTAGATATTTTTCCTCTTCCTAGAAAATATTCATCATCTTTTTACCTTCCTTCCTTTGCGGGAGGACTACTGTTTGGCAAAAAAACAAGGCTTGTTTAAAGTTGACAATATATTTTCTACCGCGATTAAATGCTATTTCATGATCCATTGAGTAGTTAATAAAATCAACGTACCTGACGACATTGGTTTGACTCGTTGGGGTGCTACAGCTCGTCGATGGTGTAGTACTGCTGTGATGGGTTGTCGTAATTGTCGCTTGCGATACCGACAAGCTGTTTGTATGCGCCGTAGACATTGCCGAATTATTCGTACTACTATTGCTGCTACTGCTTGCAGTCGTCTTGTGACTTTTGTTTGACTTAGCTATTGAAATATTAAGAGAGAAAAAAAACACGGATAAATTAAACAAAATTTTCTAGGCTCATCTCTGCTACACTGCTTGTAACCAGAGACAACTCTGAACCTATGCAATGATCATGTATAAACATACAGTCGTGCAATTGTCATTTGTAAAAATTTCTATTGCGCCATTTTCTCACATATATGATCGACAGAGTAGGTTACCTGTATATACTTACACTTAGTGGACTTGTGTGACGATAGGGACGGTGGATTAAGTAGTGACGTTGGATACGGTGGTAAGAGGCTTTCAGCACCCGGTGGAAAGCCAGGAAGACCGGCTGCACCCTGCATTCTGGCAATGTAGTCTTGAGCGGCTAAATGCGAGGCCATCGTCCACCAGGCAGCAGTCGCTGAATTAATACCTGCATTTGTATCAAATAAAATTTGTGAATTATAAGAGCAGAGGGATAATGAGCGCGGTATACAGTAAATGAAAAATAAATAACCTAGGCTGGCAGCTTGACTGGCCGCTACGCTCAGGGTGCCAAGACTCGCGTGGGAATATGGGGGTGGCGGTGGCGGGGCGGAAGCTGGTGCATGGCCCCCGAAACCTGGCCCGGCACCACCACGACCCAGTATTGCGTAGGCCGAGGGTAAGTGGTGTGCACCGAGCCCATAGCCACCTGGCATTCCGCCGAACAGTGACGATGCTCCGCTATCACCTCGTGGCCAATATGCTGAAAATAAATTCATATTTTATGTACTGTTCTTACTGTTCTTTGTATTTTCAATATTATGGTTATAGGCGTATATACTACAGCTGATCAACGCTTGGCCTTGGTCAAGGCCAAGGTAGTAAGATTGTCGGACTCTACACTTTAATTTATACCGGCCGTCGAACCTTGAACTTGAAGCGTGTTTTCCATTCCGCACGTACGTGCCTATTGTCTCGCACTAACCCCCTCTCTCTCTCTCGCTTTTGTGCCTCCTTTTTCATATATAAAATATTGACCAGACCGCATAAGCATAGTGTTTTCAAGGGTTGGCTTTGCGATCGTTACGCAACGCTATTATATATATATGGGGTGGAGCGATATACAAATTTTGCTACCCTTCTCGTTACTGCGGATTTGTTAATGCCCTTTGCGTGTCTTTCAATATACGTACGAGATAGTAGATATAAAGTATTTATCTACTTATACGGTATGTAAAAAAATTAAATTAGAACTTCTAGCACACATGTGGATAAATAATTTAGTTTGAAATCATTTTCTTTTTATTTGTATTTTTTTTTTAGATTTATAATCAGTTACTCGAGAAAAGAGGGCTTTTGAAACGTTGGAATAATAGTAGGACAGGAGGGTTGTAGAGGGATTATACACGATCTTTATTTAAAATTTTATAACTCGTGCGTAGTTTTCGTGCCATTTTTTTCATACAGAAAAAAAATGTGTTGAAAAAAAAAAAATTCTCAACAGCACATTTTACACCGTTTAGTGTGTAATCTATATTCAAGGACGTACTTCAACTAATTTCTGTGCAAATATAAAGGTCTATTAAAAAGGATAAATTCCGAGTTTTATATTGATGGTAATTATATTAACATCGATTGAAATATATATACTTCATTGAAAATTGATATAATTTCAATAAAACTTGGCAATTGTATTCCTAAATAAGTATATGTATGACTTTTTCAACAATTTGAGTGATATATCAACAGTTTTACATAATAATAAAACTGTGGAATTAGTTGGAAAATTTTATTTACCAACTATATATAAAAAACAACAGTTATTACACAGCATCAAGGATTATAATTACTTATGTAGTAAAAAAAAAAAGACAATTGTGTACACGGGACATAAACTACTCCTGTTGTAGTTGGATATGAGTAATCCCCAAAGATTGCACAGCTTCCGGGATGGAGATAAAAATTAATTCGCGAAACCTGGCGGCAAACTCTCGCTCGTGTGCTATTTTCTTCGTATGAACGCATAAAATAACCCACTCGTCAACACGTGTCTCTGTCATATTGGCGATGGAGCATATTCTAATAGGACGTGAATTTATCTGTAATTTCGACTATAAGTACTATAATACGTGTGCAAATGGGAGAAAAATTTTTTGACAGTCACAATAGAGCACAAGAATATGATCAAAGAAATTTTTCTAGACAAAGTGAAAGTCTGATGCGAGATAGAGGACACAAAATATAACTGGCTCGTATCCAAATCAGGCTAATTTCGTTTACACCATCACGGCATATCGTTTGTCTCGTCATCATCTGCAGAGAGTGCTGCTTTACTCTGATGGCTATAAGAGATTCCTAGATGTGCCTATACTTTGTCCGAAAATGAACGATCAATTGACATAATTGTAATGTGCAATATAGCATGAGGATGGAGGTAAAGTGCATCGCAGCAGCAGTGTCTCACCCCACGCGGTCGATACTCTACTTTTTCTTTGCTTGTACCGAGTGGCCGGAGGCTGTAGAGCCGCACCGACGCTTCTAGAGAGACGCGAACGAATGACCGAGCGAGAAGGGCCAACGTGAAGAGTGAGATGCGAGGGGAATTCACTGCTACGAGGTCGTCCTGGCTGCGCTCGACGAGCTCGCAACCGCTGCGGGGGGATGAGAGTTCGAGAAATGGCGCGGGATAGAACTCTGCGAGCAAGAGAAAGGGGATGGATACTCACCACTGATTGAAATTACGAAATTCAACTAACGAGAATGTCCTTTCTCTCGCTATATAGCATCAACTACTTGCACGCATTTTTTTGCGGATTTTATCAAAAATTTTTGCTTTTTAATCCCATCACGCGAATGAAATTATAATATTGTATATTGACGCATCATTGATGGATGAAAAAATATATTTACAAATCCACGGAAATATCTTGAACAAAGACAACGAGTGATGCAGGCTATGGGGAAAAAGGAGAGAAGATGATGGGAGCGAAATTCGTATCTGGATGTTTCCGCAGGATGGGCACGGATTCGCGGCAGTGAGACACGATGGCGGCATTGTGTATAGTAGGGGCTAGAGCCTGGGAGGCTCAAGGGGAACTGCCGCACAGAGCTGGGTGGCGGGGTGACTGAGGTGGCAATCAATAAATATACAGAACCAACGAAAAGAGGGAGAGGAAATATAAAGGGAGCCAACGACTGTCCAGTGACCTGTCGGATATGTTTTGTAGTGTGTAGAGGCTTGCTGCAGACTTGTCAACTATTGCAAATACCGCGTATATGTATATAAATACTGACGTGATCTTTTTCATATAATTTCAAATAATTCAAAAAACCGAGAATTCAATGTGTATATATCAATATATATTTGCTTGTCAATCTGTGTTATTTTTTTTTTTTTTTTCAAATTCATTAACTTTCATGCTCAATTAAAAAATTCATTACTCGTTTGCGACTCCATTTTTCTCATGCATATATACATATTTAAGCCGGACAATTGATTTTATCATTCATGAGAATAAAGCATGAGAATAAACGACTTGTTTTAGATATAAAAAAATTGAAAAAAATTGGAAAAAATTTTTTTTATCAACTAGAAACAAAAATACTTTCATTTTAATCATGAACTTTTCATATTTAAGTGATAAAATTATTAAGTAAGTATAAGGGAGGGAAAAAAATCTATTTCTTTTTATAAAAGAGGGTTTTCTTGCCAACTGCTAGGACGAACTAGTCTTTACGGCGATGTTGTAAAGTGAAAACTCACCACCAAAGAGTGCACTGGGATCAAGAAGTGGATTTGCCTGATCCGCCTGCAATTTCTCGGAGGCGGAAGTGGCCCCTGTCACCGTCGTCGCCGTTGTATCACCACCTCCACCTCCGCCCGACGCGGAGTTCTCCTTCTCCATGCCAGTCGTCTGCAAAAAAATTAAAATATATCACCATTACCAAATATATGTACAACCGCGAGTTTTTTCACCGCACACGGGAAAGTGAAAAGGCCT
The DNA here is from genome assembly GCA_002156465.1 of Macrocentrus cingulum. NCBI lineage: Eukaryota > Metazoa > Arthropoda > Insecta > Hymenoptera > Braconidae > Macrocentrus > Macrocentrus cingulum. The sequence continues at coordinate 26,737 of MVJL01006986.1, read as the reverse complement.
GCGAGTTCCCCCACCCGCGCCTCAAACAGCTGACTGTACTATGAGTACATATATATACTCTTACTCAGCTGTTGTATAAATATACGTCATTATAAAGTTAAACACAAGGCGCTATAGGCGTAACTGCATTTTTCCCCCGTTTTTTTACATTAAATCTCACTAAGGCAGTTTGACGATTAAAAACTACAATAAAAAATTAATTAACCACTATTCGTATGTGTATATAATGGTATTTGAGGGCGATGATAAATAACTTGTGAGGAATGAGGTTGAAAGTTGAAGAGCGATGACGCTATTGAGTGCAGTGGTGGAGGGAAAGCAGCAATCAATACGAGAGCTGAATAAAACCTCGTGACTACTTGACCGATTGTGGATACATTTAGTTTGATATGTGTATACTCACAATTAATTACGTGGCCTTAACTCATAGTTGGTTGTCGACGCCACGGGAACCCATTAGATCTGAAAAAATATACACTTATATATTTTCGGTTAAGCGACTATTGAGCTAGAAAATATAAATAATGCTCATTAGATGCAGTATCTTACTCGCGCTATTATCACGTTATCACACCGCTTGGTGTTGTGTGATAACGATACTGACCTATCACAAGCTTCAAGTATGTTTATAAAAATTTTAGCTCTCGCTAGTATATTGTAAAAAAAAAAAATTCTTTAATTTTATAGTGATAGGAAGTATATACAGCGCTGTGTTTCATCTTTCGAGTTTATTATCAGCTCAAGAATCGTATTGTACTCTTGAGCGCCAGCTAACCTGCACAAGGTAGTCAGTATACTGTGTATTCATTCATAAATACGAGTTATTTACATATCTGCATTTACAGTTATTGCTCGTAAAATTTACGTTCACCTATTGAGCGGAACATATTCCCCGTAAGCCAGTATATAATAATTTCGTTTTTTTTTTTTGGTGTATTATTTTTTTTCTGCCTCATAAGTATATTGAAAAAAAATTTGGACATAAAAATTTGCTAACACATATTTTTAATTTCAATAATTGAGGAATTTTTTTGTTACTGTTGTAAAGGAAATAAGTTTCAACTTTAATTACAGGTCATGGGATATAATTTGATTTTACGATAATAACTTTATTCAATTTAAAGTCAATAAACAAATTATCATTATAATCATTAATAATTTGAGGTTTTTTTAAATCTCAGCTATAACCATATTAATTTATAAACGATTGTTTTTATGATCTTCATATGTGAATGGCATGTGATTTATTGATAAGTGTATAAAAGGGCGATGGATTATTATTACGAAAATTCAAGTTGTAAACTTGTGAGAAAAATACATACGAGGAAATTATAATATGCTCCGATGGGGTGTTTTATTGATTTTTTACACAGCACGGAATTTTTTTTTTTTTCTTCCACAAGGCAAAACACCCTTATATACAAGTGTTTCCACAGATTGTTAGAGCTGTCAGAACGTGTTGCACAATCATTTATAGAATGATTTACGGGTACAATTTGGGCAATACATATCATGTATAAAAAGAAATATATATATTTCAGTTGTATTATTAGGGGGGAAAGACCAAACTCGAGTATACGTATATATTTTCTCTATTTTTAACTCCAAAAATAATATGTATGTATTCCAAAACTCAGAAAGAACGGTTATATTTATATTTTTGCAGGCCTTTTTGTCATGGTCAAAGTATATCAGCGTCACAGACGTCAAAAATCTATTCACTATTTAAAATATTTAAATGGGCCGTCATAATTTTCGGAAAACACCTCAAAGCTCTCTATACCCTATTTTAAAATTTTTCCGAGAATTTCGTTTCAACCTTGAAATATATAACCCTATTGTATATATTGTCTCTCAAAAATTTACACATAATATATACATAATGAATAATACGAAAAATATAATTTAAAATAATAAATACCAGCAAAAATTGGGGCCGGATTTTTCCAAATAATCGGGGAGTATAAACTCATCCGCATGATTATCGTGTAGAAATAAGCCAATGGCCCTTGTATACATATAATACAATTCATCGAAAAGCGTGCTATATACAAGCACTGCGAACATAATTCTATATCGCGTGTCGCTACCCGGCTGGCATACTCTTTTTACCCTCAGTGCACCTGGGCTAGCCCCTCGTGTACCTTGGATCTTTAACAACAAAGCCTCGAGGCGTATCCACCCCTCGTAAATGTGTGCAGTTATATTTGCGATGGCTTTTGGAAAAATGCACATACACTGCATATATGTATACCTGGTGCGCAGGTTAACGACTGACCTAAACGCGTAATAGCTATCGGCGTGTCGCCACTCATCGTCGCGCAAATTTTTTTTTACTCGTCAAATATATTGGTGGCAGATGGAATCACATTCTATGTATATATACTCTGTCTTGGCAAGAGACGATCAATGTATTAGCATATTCGTTGAGCGCGCGTTACGGTAGCTCCAATTAGTTCTTGGCTTGTCACGCAATCGTGGCAGAATACCTTTAACTGGCTAGGCCAAGAAATGGTTGTTGAGCTCACGCCACCGTCACACAATTGTTCAAGAACTCGCGTATACGTGTGCAAAGTGAGTTTATTTGATCTTTGTCATTATCACGAGACATCAAGACTCTTTATTACTTAACCTCTCCACCGCAACTTGCGGGATGTCCGAGCACAACCGCAATGTACTGTTATAGAAACAATTTTTTTTTTCAACTCGGATCTATATAGGGGTTAAACTCGCATTTTTGAACGGTGAAATGCTTGTATAAATCCGTATAGGTGCTGAGATTCTTGACTTTCTATACCTTCTTATAAGTTACAATCGCGCTGCGATCGATGCTCCAAACCACCGCATACGACGATGAGATGTGCCTGAAGGGCTATATCCGTTTCTGCGCGCGAGGATTTTACTTATAACGTCGTTATATTTAATTGCTTTGTATTTAGAAACCTAATTTTTTAGTATATTGGAAAGAATATCTGGTAGTTTTTTCTTTGACCTAATTTTTTTTTTCAAGTCTTAAAATCAATAACAGCAATTGAGTATTATGTATGTTATTGAATGAAATGAAAAGAAAAAAAAAATTTTATGAACCTTTCGAACGGATTGAAAATCTTGTCATTTTCGTGATTTTTTTTTTTTTTGTTTTTTCGCGATAACTCGGTGAATAAGCGAGATAATGAAAAATATTATAGGAATTAAATGATTCAGTATGCTATTTTCTACAAAAAATTTTATATACATTTTTTTGGATCTGCTCCAGTGTTTGAGATATTACAGATTTTTGGAAATTTTATTTTTTTAAAATATCTCGAAAACAAAGGAAAATATCAAAACAATTTATTCTACATTTTTTATAAGAAATTAAATGCCGTATCATTCAACTTTTATAACATTTTTTATTATCTCGCTTGATTATCTAGTTAATCAGTAAGAAACCAAAAAAAATCACAATAATTATCAGATATCTAAAATGTATAAGTCTTCGTTAAATTAATTCAATGTAAAAAATAGTACATATAGGGATTTCAACAACCCTTACACTAAAATTTACCAATCATTTTTTGAATCTGTTGTTGATTCGAATAAAATGATTGAATCATAAATCCTAATAATTGCTTAAAATTAAAAATATCAGTGATAAAAATTTTTTATGCGGATAAAGACATCTTTTTCAGTTTTTTTTTTTTTTTTTCCAGTATCATAAATTTCCAGATTAGAAAAGTCGTAACTATACAACAATACTTTTTTAATTGTCACAGTAATGCTCTTTTAATTGTTTACAGCAATTATTGCCACTATCCACGATATTTCTCGTTCTCGTATATACTTTTTGTTAAAAATATAGTATGTACAAGAATTTTATCTAGAATAATTATTGCCACTATCCACGATATTTCTCGTTCTCGTATATACTTTTTGTTAAAAATATAGTATGTACAAGAATTTTATCTAGAATTTTGGATTTGTCTTTCCAATACACTTTAAAAATTTCATATTTTACTTGAATATTATCTGTACAATTTCCGAAAATGGAAAATAAGTATTTTTAATCATTAAAAAAATCAATACACTTTAAAAATTTCATATTTTACTTGAATATTATCTGTACAATTTCCGAAAATGGAAAATAAGTATTTTTAATCATTAAAAAAATTGAGTCTTCGATGCATGACATGAAATTATTCTTTCGTTCTCTTTTTGTTTTATTATAAATAGATGCAAAACAATAAATACAATCGAAATTTATTAGTTTTCCATGATTTTGTCATTGCATCAAGACAGTCTAGAGTGTGTTTAAACAAAGAATGAGCCGTAGGTTTCAATTGTAAGTGGGCACGAGGCCGTAACGCGTCCGTCGGACCGCCGGACCGTTGAAGAAAGAAATGGGACTTGTCGTTTCCGCCGGGCGTATGGCCGAGGTGAACGGCGCGATAATATTCCTATCTACACACACGCACAAACACATACACTCACAAGCTACAGGAGAGTCTACACGAGTAGATCGAGTCGCAGCAGCAGCAGAGCTTCTTCTCTCGTCAATCCCCACCGTCGTAATTCTCACGATCGCGGGGAATAAACGCGATTATTCAACGGATTCTCCTCCTCTCTGACAACAAGCACACTGTCAAGCTGTTCTCTCTCTCTCTCTCTCTCTCTCTCTGCTAAAAGACACTGGCATCAGCAATTTTTGAATCGATTGGGACGCACGCCGAAGCACGCAACGCCGTGGCACGCATACAAGACAGCTTGAAAAGAAGCTCACGATGGCGCGCAGCTACCGGCCGAACAAGTTTGGCGAGCAATGCTGCCACGCCACTCGACAACCAACCATCAACGCTCTATTCCTTATATTTATACTTATAACAATAACTCTAACCTCACTTGACCTCTTACAAGCACGTCCACGTGGATGCAGAGCACGTGCTCACAAAAATATATCGCGCATCCGTGTGTACTTATTATATCCGCGAGTGAAATATATTTTGTAACTTGCTTGGATTTCTTCATCGAGTCAAATAATTCATTGGCAATCAGAAAAACATATCGTTGTGGAGTTATGGATTTAAAAGAGAGCCCGGCTATGCTACTCGTCGCTTAGCGTTCGTGCCAGGCTCCCATCGCTGTCTCACACCATCGTACGTCGTCGTCGTCGTCGTCTCTTCTGCTCCGCCACTCCCCCCGTGACCTCGTTCCATCTCACTCGCGATTACTGGACGACTCGACGCCTACTATATATGCTCGTCTCTGTCGACCCTTATTTGCCTCCAACACATCCGCAACGCCCAGAACATTTTTGACGCACAAAGGCATACATATTTCAATGCTATTGTTTTATTAGCTGACAGTACTCGGTATATTTGTGTGTATTATTTTCATAGCTCGAGTTATTTACTCTTAATTCGATAAATAGATAGATTTTTTTCATCGACTTGTTGATTTATATAGGTGTGGAATATTTTTTCAAAGAAGCTAATCAACTGGCGACTATCGCCATGTAATATTTTTTAGTGTTTATTGCGGTGTCTATATATATATATATATATCTACTACGCGGGGAAATCCGAGAAATGTCAAAAGTGGGAATTTTTATACGCAATTATAAAAGTTGAAAATTCTTTTACGTTGAAGAATCATATGTGTCGTGACACTCGTTTTTTTTTTATTGTCATATAGAATATTATTCGAGATTTTGGTTTCCATATATTTGAAAAAAAAAATACTTTGTTAAATTTTAAATATTTATAATTAAGAAAAAGTAATTAATAAAATTCGGACTTCGAAAACAAATTTCATAAATTATTGCCATTTAACTATTATATGATTAAAAAAAATTCGCAAGTTGCTATATTATGTTCAAATATTTCATCATTTCTATTGAAACACCATAAAATTTTTACGCACCCCACTAAACTGCCAGTACTTATCCAAGTATCAATGAATATATTAAAATCTATTTATCGATATACATCAAAAGCGTGCGTGTGTATATCTATGCGTAAAAAAAGAGGAACTAAAATATCCTGCAGGATATACTTATACAGAGAGTAGAGGAGCAGAGTGAGAAAAAGTCCGGGCCGAGGTTTTATTTGTCCGATAATTCGTCCCTGTCCCCTCGGTCGCCACCCCCGCGGGCGAGATAGATATACCCACCCTATGCTGAAAATGCTCGCGTCGTGTCTCACCACCCTCTGGTGGTGCGCGCGTTTTCTTTTGCGTCTCTCTCGCCACGTTGTTCGCGTCTCGCAGCAGTGGTGTGCGTGCTCAACTCTCGTTTCCTTGTGCCTCTCTCTCTGCTCCTCTGATCGCCGCCGTTCTCTCTGTGTGTAACATCCCCTCATCGTCGCAGCAACGCCATCGGCAGCCGACCTGCTGGATGAAGAGAGCGAGAACGTCGTCACCGCATCAGAGAGCCGGCGCGAGTGCGAGTTTCTCATCCATGTGCGTGCGTGTGTATGTGTGATTTAGAGAGAATTTCTCGCTGAATAGCAGAAACGCACGTATCAGCAACGAATATAATATATAATTGGGAAGAATAAACAATATGATATTATTCTATGAATTTTACTTAATGGTCTCTGCATCAGTCCCTGCTATATGCTTCCCGTCTCATTACTGAGAGGCGTGCACCTTGTCCTTTTTGTCTTTTACTCCGACTAGAGGAAGAAATTGCGCGACTGGATTCCCCAAGTCGGCCGCGCCGCACATGAAACTTGGCTCGCTATCAAAAGAATCGATTTCTTCCCTCTTTCTCTATATACCATTTGCAATATTCGTTCTTTCCATCATCAAAGCGCTCCCTTTATTTCCGGCTTGGCTTTTAATTTTTCTACTTTCAGAGAAACGTAATATGTATACACAAGACATGATATAATATTTAAAATTTTATTTTTGTATATGCGTACACTTGAATGATTGATCTGGAAGAATATATTTCCGTTGGCAATTCTCACGCGCAGAGAAGAGTCGAGTATATTATATGTACATTCTTGATCTCTCTTGCTTTTCTCTCTTATTCACACGCGAACAGATGCATTCCCGTCGCGTCGTCGTGGAGGACGCGCCGCGCGCACGCACGACGCGTGAATTTTAACCGAGACAAAGAGTAATACAGCAGAAAATGACGACGTTATATATACAGCTGTGTGCTGAGAAACACTAAAATACCTATATATTCCTTGGTGGCCCATTAATAATTGCAATTATATTTCAATTCTTCTTCCTTTCGGCCGTCGCGCGCGCAACGCCAACGAAAAGTCAATTAAAACCGCGCGCAAAATTCAATTAATAATCAACTTCCTGATGAAGAAATATTCAAAACATATCTTAAATATTTTGTTTTTTTCAAAAATTAAATAAAACATTAGTACTATATATTATAGGTATACTCTAATTTTACCAAAATATAAAATTAAAAAAATTAATTATTTCCCACGCGATCGTATAAAACGCGCACACTTGAATTGTCCAATTAAATAGTCTTCAATATTAAACTCACGTTGCTGAGTAAGCTGATCATGGCTGGTCGATGCTCCGGCGCTGTCGCCTCATCTTGCCCGGCGTGTGCAACTGCAAGCAGAGAGAGAAAAAGACCCATAGGTAATTGCATGAAATTTATTGACGGCATTTCAGGCACAGGACAGGGCAATCAGCGCAGAGTGTGCGCGATATATATGCACAGTGAGCTGCGTCTATTGTCAGAGTATATTATTGTGTAGAGGTGTGTTTGTGTGCATCGTGCGAGACGCGGTGATGTCACTCGAGTGAAATGCGCCTACAGGAGGGAGGGAGGGAGGGAGAGGACGGAAAAAATTGTCTGATTTCATTTGGAGTATGTTTATAAAATCAGCGAAAAGAAATTGTCTAGTTTTGCATCAACGACGTTGCCACACGCGGCAATATGTATTATATGCGCGCGCCAATGAAAAAAGTTCAATATATATATGTACACACGGCTGCACGCAGGAAGGCTGCGAAAACGAGGCAGAGTATGATCGTACAAAAGATAATCGCTGAGCACCACACAGCCCTGTCGCGTCCCACCGCGTGTCCCTCCCATCCTTATACTCATTCCATCGTGTCGGCCAAATAGAAGCGCGCAAGAGGCCGCGAGTGAGGTCGAGAGAAGACGTTTCCCCCCTCTGGCAGAGGTCGAGAGTTGCTTCGAGCACGCGCTCGCTTCGCCATCACGTCTATAACTCGTCGTCGCTGGTATATAGTTTACGGTGATGTGCGTTTTGTTTTTCCCCGTGCGTTTTATCGCGAGCGCAGGAGAGACGAGCAATTTTCCGCACGATAACGAGGCACAGGATTTCTTCCTGCATTGGTCAGAATTAAAGACAGAGTGTCTGTCGACCGATTGACCCCTTGACCCAGACCGTTGGTTCCAGAGGTCTCTAGATTTTTTCAAATAGTTTGGATAGACGTTTTTTTTTTAAGGCAAATTCCGAGGACAGTAGGTCCCAGGTTTTGTGATGGACATACGAAACGTGTTCAGCTCGGTTCTATATCGGTATCCTAGTGCGCGTTTGAACTGAGATCAATAAAGCACTCCTTTATAGACTTCACTACACACGGCTACAAGCTTGGCCAACCCTCTCTGCCGCTCTTTCTCCATATTCCACGCGCGCAACTCGCGCTCTGTCCGCTTTACTCGGTCTCTCTCTCTCTCGCGTTCACTGTGTGGCCGCAACCCCGCGCCCTGCTCAAACCCCCGTGCCGAATCCATAAATAACAAAATGTCCCATATCGCGCGCGAATGGAAAGTGGCAGCATTTGCCTTACGACACAATTTTTTCCGTCGTTTTTGCCAATTAAAAAAAATAAAAGTTATATTATTATGTATTTGTTAAAATTAAAACTTGAGAAATTTTTATATATATCTGCATATACACGCGAGAGTTCAGCGGGTCAAACTTAACCTCATTACAGATCTATTCGCATCTCTCTAATCAACCCCCGCGATATTGCTGCTTATAATTAGCCCGGGTTTCCACCTGCGGAGAAAACGCTGCCTTGCAATTAACCTCTCTGTGCGTAACAATCAAGTCTTGAAAAGCGTTTGCTCACAACGAGCTGCACGTATTTTATTATTTGTAAGGCATATTATTATTATTGAAGAAGATGTAATAAAATATACATGTTTCATTAATTGTTTGACTGTGTCGACGACTTTCCAAGAATCTAGGAGAGAGACAAATAAAATAAAAATGCACGCATTTCCGCCTCAAGTCGTCGTCGTCGTCGCAGAGTGGCGATTTATTTTGGTCTGTGAGCGAACACCACCAAGGCGGGGAGAAGAAGGCCCCTCGCTCGATAAACGACACTCCAAGTTACCTCGCTACTCTATAATACGCCCCCCACTGTCCGTGCGATATACAATTCTGCTGGTGGCATTGTTAAAAAAAAAACAAAGAAGAATAAAAAAAAACTAGCAAATAGCGGGAAATAATTGATTAAAGACATTGACTAAAAGCAAGTGGAGAATTCCTTGTACGGCGCGCGCGCGCGCATCGCGCAAGGGGAAGCGGTCGTGTCTGAATCATCGTTCACCATCATGAATCACGTCACCCTTCGCCAGCTCTCCTCGCGCGCCAGTCGTATACACTGACACGAATTCCTAGAGCCATATATACATACTGTGTGTATAGTGCACGCAGGCAGATTTATCTTAAAAAAAAAGAAAAAGAAAATAAAACACCTGAAATTGATTTCAGTGACCCGCGACCGCGATAATAATTATTACGTCGTTGCATTAATCTCGTACCCTGCAGCTGACCGTGCAGCGAGCAATATTATTCCACTCCTCTCGCATCTGGCAAAGAAACTTTTGGCTCGGGGTGTCCTCTCTCTCTCTGTCTCTCGCGTTTGTGTAACTGGAAAACTAAATCCAATACGCGCAGATTTCGAGACACACACACACACACACATAGAAGCGTTTTACGAGACTCGAAAACACTTAATACTGTGTCACCCGACTTTCTAGGCAGCTGGAGAGGTGCGCCAGTGGGAAAGCGTGTGCGTGGCTCTGGTGCACGACCATTATAGTCGACGTAGGAAGAGCAGAAGTTTTATAGATGGCGAGAAAATCAAGTCGAAGGTGAAAAAAAAAAAGAAAAATTATGCATCACATAAAAAAATACATGAGAGATTATATATTACATGTACACATTGAAAAAGTGTGCGGTATAGATGCGGATAATTAAAGAAAATAAGTGAGAAAGAGATAAAAAAAATTGCGGGCCTGTGAAAAATATCCAGAGGACTTTGATGCAATGCTCACAGTAGATTGGAGCGAGAGGTCTTCTCTCCCTCGCATCATTTGTACGATGATTCCCATGCCTCAGACGAAATACCTCTCGCGTGCGTTGTGTGATGCACACACAGAGGCCCGAGAGGGGAGAGAGGAGTCGTTAAAAGCGCCAGAATACCTGAGGAACGGGTTGGAAAAAAGCGAGGACAGGCAAGGTGAAGGAACGAGTGCAGAGAGCCTGCTGTCCCTTCACCTCGCCGCATATCCTCGTGGTCGCCGCCGCGCGTCCTCCACACGGACACACATCACACGTGTGAGAGAGAGAGAGAGAGTATAATATAGCGACGACGAATTTTATTCGCGCGCGCGCGCCCGTCAAAATTTGCAGCAAGCGCGAAGACGCACTCTAACGACCATAGCGTATGTGTATTCTAATTATTCCCCAAGTGAGCAAGCATCGCTGTATATTTTCGTTGCACGACCTGGCAAACCAACTGGGGCTCTCTGCGCGCTGCTCGGCCTATCTGTCACGACGTGAGTGTACAGCAGAGGCGTATAGAAATAACGGGAAAGAATATAAGATATCCACAAGAGGGGCGAATGAGAGAGAGCCAGAGAAAGGCCAAGCAGCAGCAGCGTGGCTATACGCGAAGAATGGAAAAAAAGTGCGAGCAAACTTTTCTTTCCACGCGCGAGAGATGATCGCGCGACGACCTGCACTCCATAAGTGTACTCGGATAATAATAATGATGGCCGCGAGTTGTTGCGCGCCTTTTCCGACATCATCATGAACAATTATACATTTGCAAATGATTCAGAGGCTTTATTTCGGGGTAAATTTCCACGGTACATCTGTTATTTCCTGGAATTAGCGGCGGCGAGCTGATCAGAACAAGGCATGGCACGATTCGCAGACCTCAGCAGCGGCAGCACAGCAGTTGCGATGGTTTGTGCGAGCTCTGGCCTCTCTCACTGATGTTCTCTCTGCTCCGCGGCGTGTGCTCCCTCCGCGTCGTTGGTCTCTCACGGAGTATTGAACGAACGAGCGAACGAGCGAGCGAGCAGCCAGAGAGAGAGAGAGAGAGAGAGAGGTGGAGCGAGGAGTGACAGAGACAGCAGTAGGACCGGGCGAGAAAGACGGGGCCGAAGAGAGTCCAAACGAGAGAGGACGCGGGCAGGGTGGCAGCCCGTCGGCATATATACAGCACACGACGACGACGAGCGAGACAGAACGTGCTGGCTATATATCTCCTGCCCATCCGGCAAGCTCTAGCTTACCTCCCATCGCACACAGAGCGCTAAAGTCCTCTGTGAAATGCGACGGTAACACTGTGTGCCTCCCCCAGCAGCAGCGGGCGCACCCCCAACGCTACTCTCTTCTTGTCGCTCCCGCGCGCCTCTCTCGCTTCCTTTCAGCCCAATCGCTCGCTCTCGACATGCTTTACACATAGATATATCTGCTACTGCAGTTACCGTTAAACCTCCAACTGCGGAAACCGCGAGCGGAAGACGCAGGGACGTGCGTCACCGCGCGCCGCTAATTGCAGACGTGGCCATTGCCGATGTGCAGCCACACTACTGCTACTGCACGACTCTATATACCTATAGAGCATTCTCGCCGCGTAATAGCGCCCAAGTATTGCCAATATTTCGTCCAACTACCTATACTCATCATCAGTATAGTGTATACAGTTATTATTGTTTTGCTTTGTTTTCACAAATTCTATAATAAATATGCAATCAAGTTGGAGGAGGAAGAGCTTGATAATAATGTCAATTTAAAACGGCGATAACAACGGGGGATGATGACGACGACGACGAGGATCCACAGGTTGTGCGGATCAAGACGCAAGATCGAAACTCTCGTAAAATCTATATTCATTGAGGGTGATTTAAAATTTCAATGTCTTCTCTCTTTTTTTCATATATTGACATGGGTATACAGAGGGTGTAGAGCGCAGTTTGGGTCAACGATACACATATATATAGAGTCGTTATACACTCTCTCATCGCGCGAAAGCGATAAAACTTTTACATGCAATTATAAGGATTATTATACTCATGCAAGCAATATCTCAGTATTTACCTGATGGCTTTTATTCCTCGCGATGCAATTTCCGCTTCTTCATTCACTATACACACTTGTTATTTTATTTTTATTGATCGTGACTTATCACACTCGTGGTTATTTTCTTAACCCGCACAGTATACACAAACTACAACAAACAATTTTACGAATTATTTTTTCCTTTCTCTCTCTCTCTCTCTCTCTCTCAACTGTATACGGTCCACTTAGAGCGTCGTTGCTGGTGCACCCGTTTCTTGCATTATCAATTTTATTTTATTTCACACTTTTTTTTTAGTACACTTAATTAAATAAACTGTTGTTATTTATGCATTGTTCCTCTTTCCAGCACTGATGTGATTGATATAATGACGGTGATGATGATGATGTGTACCTGTTTGAACGAAAATAGTCGAATTATTTGTAACTGCGACGATCAGATCATGAGATGGAGGATTTACAAGTTGCCGCATAATCAGCGAGGAAATGAAATACATATATAGACATATATAGATAGGTTGTATTGAGAGAGAGATGGCGCAGCGCCTGGCTTGTCCGCTCGTCGTCGTGTCGTGAGAGAAATTTATACTCGGCAAACGGTATACCGATCGATACGCACGACGATTATTTTGGGAGCATGCTGGTTTGTCCCCCGACTCTCTCGACGTTGGAGAGACCCTTTTCATCCCCCCGGGAACGACGTATAAGAGATAGAGAGCGAGTTGGCTAAGCGCAACTGCGACGCACTCTCTACTCTGACAAACCGCCTCGAGGATTCCGTGTGCCCAATGCACCAGAATATATATTTTTTCAAGCTATTCGCTGCGATCAATAGGATATCTATCCACGCGATTCAGAGGTACCTATAAGTAAGGATCCTCGCGCTGCGTCCACACTATATTGTCTGCGGTATACACATTAGGTGAACTCACATGGCATCACATGTACTGATGTGTGATGCGAGTCGCCTCGATGATAGATCCTTTACGTAACTATCTGGCATGCAAATTCTTCTTATAGCACGTGAGGCAGAATAATCCCGGCGTGGCCTAAAGGATCGTTTAATCACCTTGGAGTAGTGCTGTGTGTGCGCGCGCGCGCGCGTATTACACTGCGAGTGGACACGAGTTTTCCGCAGGTTGCAGAGAGATACCTGTGTACTCGCTGTCTCTGTCGTCTGGCACGATTAGTCACGACGTGTGTGCGTCAAGGGATCGATTTCGCAAGGCTCGAGACGCTTTGAAGCAGCAAGAGAGCACGAGAAGGAGAGAGAAAGAAAGATCTCGATCGATCCCTCGCGGCGAGGAAAAAAACTATGGCCTCTCCGACAAAGGAACCGTTGCCTACTCGCGAACCGGTCACGCACGAACGCGCTCGAGGATATATACTTCACTGCTGGGAGCTTCACTAGAATTAATCCAGTCGTGGATGAGAACGATAAGAGAGAGAGAGAGAGAGAGAAGGAGAATAAGTGAAGCGCGAGAAGCTTCGTTCAACAAAAGTCTTGATTTTTTATTATTTCAAAAAGTTTTTCAACTTTCATATAATCACAACTGATGACATATGATCCACAATTGATCAGCCTGCGATGCATATTAGCATAAACCAACCAACGAGAGTCGCAACCCTCGCATTATATCTTTTTTATTTTTTTTCTACCCCAACCGGAAGAAGTTTTTCCCCTCAACGGGCCGCGCGTCCGTGTGTTGTTCTCTCTCTCTCTCTCTGCCCCTGCGGGTTCATACAGAGAATTCATGAATAGTCTAGAGAGTTGTTGGAAGATTGAGAAATGCGCGTGTGCCCCTGATGTATGTGGAGGAACACACGGGCGGGTTATAGAGTGCGATTCAGGTCGTTAACGGTAAACGTCGGACGTTTACGCTCGCAAAACCGTGCACTCTGCGCTCGCAACACTCACCCACACACACACACACACACACACAGAGAAACATAACGCCGCGCGCTGCTCGTCGTCGTTGGGTCTCGCGCGATCTCATTCCTCTATCTCTTTAAGCTGCTAAACAACGAGCTTCTTACCTAACCAATAAACCAACGCGCCACTCTATGTCGTCTCTAAAGTGCGCTCCAGTTTGCGCTCCACATTTTTCTTTGATCCTTGCCCATCATCCTCCTCATCATCTTCAGAGAGAGCGATTCCTCCAACGATTCTTGCGCTTGTGTATATATCGGCACTTGGGGGGACGACAACGACGCGCGGCGCAGGTATACGGGCTCTCTCTCGCTCTCGTCGTCGCACGTTCAAGCCCCAGTAGTATACACAAGAGATATATATTCCTCTCTGCTTGCTCGCGTATATATCTCGCGTGAATGCCTTGATCCTGGTGTGTATTTTTACCTCGTTGCACCAATTTCCACGTTGCAGGATTTCCTCTCGGTCTAATTGTCACACTGCACGACACTTTGTAAACACACGCGATAATTTTCACGCGAATAATTGTGTGCTCGAGTAAAACTACTTTGACGGCTAAAAATCACATCCGTACTTGGCGGGCGCCGATGGCGGAATGACCATCGCGCACAGCGACTCACAGTGGCGCCCTCGTGAACCTCCAACTATATCCCTACTCTACCAATGCTCCTCTCCACACACAATCAAGTATTCTGAAGACGAACGTGTACGTATAATAGATATTTACACTGACGGACCACCTGGCCTACCTAACGGGTGTCCGATGATTTCGCTTTCGCCTCGACCTTGCACTTCTGCGCGACTTATTGCCAATCATTTACCACATATACATATATATCGGATTATGCAGATTTTTATTAATAAAAATAAATAAATAAACACCCTCAAGAAATTACTCGGCACATTATTTACCGCAAATTGGCCGCTGTACTGCTATGCCGCAACCTCTCTATATAATAGTGGGTCACTAGACTCTAGGAATCTTTGATCTAGTGTCCAGTTGTTTTTCCATCCAGACGTCCCATCATTTTAATGACTTATTATCACACACACGCTGCGTGATGCTAGTGTATGTATACAAAGTAGTATAATATTGTAGTCGATGATGATTGCGTATATAGACGAGAGCGCGAGTTATAATATGATATACAAAAGTGGGGATCACGTATATAAAACGCAGATATAATATGGGACACTGAAAATAATACATCCAAGAGATGATTTACGCCGGAGAGACAGTTATTATCACATGTGCCTACTTAAATTATCGGCTGATTAGGTGTTGGTGTGAAAAAATAACTGCAGCTTAGATTACGATGGAATTATCGCGCGACGCGAGCGGATTCTAGGTGTGATGCTAAAATCATACCGTGTGGACTAAAGTAGGCATATATTTGTTATGCATTCATACAGTGTCTCGAGTGAGAGCATTCGGTTTCTCATTGGCGCAACAACGACAATCAGCCACGACGACTCTTTGGCAACGACGACGACGACGATGGGTACGAGTGAGAGGCATGCGCGAATAAAGAAACGAGACAGATGTAGGGTATATCCAACGAGGAGAGTCGCGTTCGACCGCGTATATAGTTTGTGAACTCGCACGACGACGACGACGACGCGCCAAAGAAGAAAATGACGAAGAAGGAGAGGACAGCAGCAGCAGCGGCAACGCGAGCGACGAGGGGAGAGAAATGAACACGAGAAAAAGAGTCTCGACGCGGCGATCACGGCTGCTGGCCATCAGCAGCGGCAAGGAGTGAAGAGGGAGAACGAGGAAATAAAAAATAAAAAAACCTATGCGTCGTCCGTCCAAGTGGATGATGCGATACGCACTCAACCTGCACCAGCTGTTCTTCAACTCACATCAGGCTTCCCTTCAAAACACTCGAAATATAATTTTCACCTATAACTACCTACACAGTCAATTTAATTGACAAGAGTTGAGGCCTCATTCACTTAATGATTATAGTTGGATATTATATTGTGTGTTTGTGCAGTGATAAAATTCGACTCGGCAGCGCATCGATGATAACAACGATGGCGACGACGACGAGCAGAGAGTTGGGCGCGGTGGCGTCGCATCGTTGGGACGGGGGCGGTCGACGGGAGCCAAAAGAAAAAGAGACTAGAGAAAGACGCGACGAGCAAACTCTGCAGGACAGCAGATAGATATGTATATATACCGTTGCAGCACGTTGTGTGTACATATAAACCGCCGCCTCCTTGGCTCTAACGCACACGCGATGAGCATGAGAGGCATCGCGAGAAGCTATATACACACGCAGCAGCAGCAGTGGGGAGCGCCACCAGGTCGACTCTCTCACTTTCGCAAAGACTTGCTGTGTAGTATTGCCAACAAAAAATATCATCTTTTAGATTCCATCGGCGAGAATGAGCGGCGAATCAAGGCTCTTTCTCTCTCTCTCTCTCTCTCTCTCTCTTGCTCGCTTCATCGCTCGCTCGCTCGCTACGTGGACTTTTGATGCAGATATATAAAATATCGAGGTGCGGAGGCCAAAATGCGAGAAAACCACCGTCGACTATTGATCGTTTGTTTTCCCAGAGTATTTTCTGCACACTATTGTCATCAGTGTGTGTATATGCTCGCGAGATGAATCACTGTCATGACGACGAAAATCCGCATTACTGTAATTGTATCACTTGCAACTGCTCGTATAATGCAATGCAACGTCAGAGTTGTTTTTCTGATTACAATTCAAACACGCCCGTTTTTTTTCTTTTTAGTTATGTAAATGTGTCGCTTTAAATGTTTCATTTTGTTGAGACTCACCTTGTTTATTAATTGATTGATATCACTGAAAATTACTGACTCGTTAACACACTAATTTTTTGTGAATGGTAAACGCATTGGAGGACGATAACTATAAAATTGCCGGTAGTGTATAACACGCTCAAGTCTTTTCCAGAGGGCGACTCTGAACAGTCACTGCAAAATCTCTCTTGCGCCTGGCGGTAGAAAGCTTCAACAGTACACTCTCTACTCTATCAACTGCAAATATATGCATGTTGTTTATGTCTCTCTCCATAGTTTCTCACCTCGCGCGAAAGCTTTCAATAGTGTATGCCGCCACACGCGAATACGCATTTCCATGTTTTATCGCTTCAGCAGTGCCATTTGACGGGCAGTTTTATGTCCTTTGGGTGACAAATAATATTTTAAGGATGAAAAAAAATTCTACTCAAGTGCAGTAAAGCAGTGTGTGTAAGTGCCAGTCTTTTTCTCTAAATTCCGGCACAAATTGTGTGTGTGGTGCATGTAGGTATGTGCGACACGCTACTTTTGATAATCATCGTTAGGTTTTTATGAAACACCCGCGATGACCGAGTTGATGCTGATAAACATCGCGTTGGACATTTTGTACTGCCTTGGAGTAACTATATATACATGAAATGTGTGTGACGACGATTGTGTATACGGATATTCTCCTCCGCATTCACGTTGGGGCTGTACTGCCTGCTGTTATACTTATTGCAACGCGTGTGTGCACCCTTAGAGAACACATTGTACACGTATTTATTTGCACCTCGGTCAAATTCTATAATTCTGCGCAACTTGCTGAGCGCGCAAGCTCCACAGCATCTTTACTGATGAGCATCCCCTCAGTACCAAAATTCCGTAGAGCGAGGACGGAGCTTGTGGTGCGGCGGTGCAGTGTGTCTGGACGCGAGATTTTTCATCTCGCAATATTATTTTACGCAGCCACAAACGCCAATGGGATATTGGTACTGAATAATATCATCTGCACACATTCAGCACAATTTTTAAATCCTCGATATGGCTGATCACGACAACATGTACGACGATGAGGTACTGTTTATCCACATTCATATTTTATCTATTAATATATTAATAAATTTAAAGAAAAAAACAGTGCTTTGATAAATTGAGCATATTTTTAAGAATATTTTACATTAAATTATTATAGTTAAAGATTCAATATCGCAATCTTGATTATATATACGACTCACTTTATCTCCCGCTGCGGCTATTAATGAATCAATTAATCCAGGCGTCACGCTAGAAGACTCTTGGGTCTTGATAATTACTGTTGCACTTGCTACCACGATTAGATCAATGATGGCAGATTATTTTGAAGAATCGATGCTGCTTAGGCGTTAATTGCGTGGCTCGAAGATTTTGTCGACGAGGGTGTGTACCTACAGGAATTTTATATTTATCGTTTGAACGCTGTTGGAGCTTGTGCTGCATATAAAAAGCGCGTGCATAGCGCGCGGGAGCAACACTACCCTGGCTGCTGAGTAGCACCCTACTGGCCAGTTTATCGATTTCGTTGGCAGCAGCTGACTGTTGAGACGCGTGAGACGACGAGAATGTCTAAATCACGCGCTAATTATTCGGAAATTAAACCAACATTGCTTCTGACAAGTTTATTATTCTCTTGTCACAGTTTTTGTCGGTCCTCTAATGTGATATATTGAGCGCGCCTCTGATTGGGCGATGATTGAGCCCGCCATGAACAAAAAAAAAAACTCTCCACTCTATTTCCAACTTGTCGTATATAGGGGGATATAAATAAATCCTTCAACGGCCATGAAATCTATCTTTTTTTTTTCCTTCTTTCATATGACCTTTGATGAAATATTTATTTGCCCACTTTACAGGAGTTGGTGTCGTCAAATCCGAATCAGAGAAATTGGCGAGGAATTCTCATAGCCTTGCTGGTGATAATCGCCGTTCTGGCGCTCATTGTCACGTCTGTGGCTCTACTCACACCTCCGGATGAGGGTCCTCGTGTTCGAGGCACGCGATTGCGCCTATCCGAGGTAAGTTCTTAAGCCGGAAAAGCCTCTGAGTGTCTGTATTTTTGGCTAATCTGCTGTGATAAATACTTTTTGATGCTCTACTTGATGATTGATAAAATTTTTGTTCTCTCTCATTTCAAGGTTTTATCCGGGGAATTAACGCCACTGGCATTTAATGGTACTTGGGTAGGTGGCCGACACATATGCTATCGCGATGCATGGGGTGGAATATCGCTACTCGACGCTGCCGACCCCAATGTTACGTCTCAAAGCCTTATGCCCAACGAGACTTTTGTAAGTTTTGTTTTGTTTTGTTTTGTTTTGTTTTTTTTTTTATTTTGTGATATATCCACGAGATTAAGTGCACACTGTCTGACATGCTCGATGACACGATGATTATTGTCAAGCCTCAGAAATGTGTGTAATTAAATCGAGGGCGAGATAGATCGATGGTGATTTGTTTGAGGATGAATATTCAATATGTGTTTCAGCGCCGCTTAAATCCAGCGACCTTTTCCCTCTCGCCTGATCATCGATACCTACTCCTCTCACAGAATGTCGAGAAGCTCTTTAGATTCACTTATCTCGCGCAGTACATCATCTACGATATTAAAACCCGGTTAGTTGGATATCAATGATTCTCTATTTAAACTTTTTTTTTCACCTACAATAAATATATATTAAATTACACAGGGAGACGATTCCGTTGACTCCCAATCCAGAAAAATACATTCACCCTTACTTGTTGCACGCACAATGGACTCCACAGGCTCATGGCCTAGTGATGGTTCACGATTATGATATTTATTACAAAGTTAGTCCAACGTCGAATTTTGAATATCGTGTTACGGATAACGGAGTACCTGGTATTGTTTACAATGGCTTTCCCGATTGGCTCTATGAAGGTAAAAAAATAATAGGTCACGTTATTTCAAATTAATTTTTTCTGGGATTTGTTTTACATTTGCAGAAGAAATTCTTCGCAGCTCGAAAGCCATCTGGATGTCCAAGGATGGCCACATGATGCTCTACGCGTCCTTTAATGACTCAATGGTCGAGGAGATGCATATCCCGTGGTTTGGAGAAGAAAGCAAAGCCCTTTATCCGGAAATTTGGTCACTAAGATATCCAAAACCTGGCACGGCCAATCCTGTTGTTACGCTCTACGTTGCAGACTTGGCAGATCCAAAAAATATCAATACCAAAGTCGTACGGCCACCCTCGGATATCCAGCGGGGGTGAGTAAATTATTTTCCGCCTGTGGGGTTGGTGATGTGATGGGAGGATTTGATTCGATAGGGAGCATTATTTTATCACTGCCGCGTGGATATCAATGACGGAAATCTGCGTTACCTGGCTCACACGTGCTCAGAACGTGTCGGTCATCAGTGTGTGCAAGAGTCCGCTGTGGCACTGCCAAGAAATCCAGAGAATAAGCGAGACTAATGGATGGGTGGACACACCGTCAGAGCCACCTTTATTCTCCTCTAATAGCTCCAGCTACATCACCGTCGCTCCGGTTAGCGATGGTCCTGCCGGCTTCTTCAAGCACATTGTCTGGGTCAATGTCTTGACGAAGCAAGTTGTTCCACTCACCCATGGACGTCGCGAAGTTGTTAAAATATTAGCATGGGACCAAGTTAATAATACCATGTGAGTTTTTTTTTTTATCTTGAAAAACTGTGAAATTTCATGCTAAACCTTGGTAAATAATTTTTATTTATATATTCCAAGAAAATGATGAATATTTTATTGCAGTCTCTAATGGAAATTTTTTTAATGATTTTTTTTATGTGCGATAAATTTTTTAGTTGGCTAAAAATGTAGGCCAACATTTCGCAGTAGAGTGGAGACATGTATGTATGTATTTCTATAATATTTTGAGAGTTTTTCCCTTGAAATTCAAGACGACAGGAGACTAAAGTTAATAAAGTCCTCTTTCCAGAAGATTAAATATCCTCCAAAACATGTTTTCTATATACACTACCGCGAAATTCCGCACAGCATCAACTGCTAGATAGGGAGGGCTTTAAATTGAGAAGCAGTTTGAAACGGGGAAAGTTGAACAAGTTGTATTATGGTTTGTTGCGCGAGGGAGGAGTATATAGAGACGACGACGACGCGTCGGGAAGCAAAGTGGAAACAAGTTTTTTTTTTTAAGCTGTGAAGCCAATTACCCGAAATTTAATTCAAATTAAAAATGTAAAAACTTTTTATAATTACGTTTATATTGAATTTTTATTTTTAACAAACTGGAAAACAATGACTGGAAATTATTTATCGAGGTTTACAAGTAATGGAGCAATTATTTCATGGTGTTTTAATTCTAAAAAATGTGATTTCTTCACTGTCAGATATTTTATTGGAATCCCATCGTTGCACCCACGACAGAATCACTTGTACAAAGTGTCCTCGGTACTTCCGGAAGTTGGCAAGTCGCTGCACCATGCATTTTGCATCACTTGCACTCTTGCAATGATGACCTCGGGAAATCGTTCATCGCACTCTGAGAGTGACATGGAGTCACAGACGAGTGTGCTGCAATCAACTGGGGCTGACGTCGCCGATTGGCGCGATCGACTCGAGACCGAGGAGGATGAAATCAACCAGGACAGTGGGTCTGACGTAAATGTCGGTGCAAAGACTACGAATAAATCCAAGAAAATCGTTGCAAGTGAGTATGGCCCAAAGCGTTATTTTTCTATCTATATAAATCCACACGTATACACGCACACACGCAATAAACACATTTGTGTAGAATACGACTGGAATCACTGCAAAAGGTACAAATTGAGTTGTTTATCAGAATCGATCATTTTTGCACATGTCAAATCAGCATGATTTTTACATTCACACATTATATACGTCGCAACGACTGGGGGCTACATGAGAAGCACTACTACTGTTAATTTCTGTTTATTTGCTGTACGTAGACTCTTGACAGTATGTATCGACATCAAGCAGACTTTTTTCCAAGATGATAAAACACAGCCCGAGATAAAAGGACAGCCCATCAGAGTGCTTTCATAGACACAAAAAAAAATATGTTTGCTTTAAAAAAAAAAAAAAATCCACACGTCCTATTTTATTGTGAAGGATTTCTCGACAGCTGGCGTTTTTGGAACTCTTGGTTGACGGCAAAACATAAGGGAGAACTTGACCTCTGGCTTGCAGCACATACCCAGAGCCCTGTAATTCCGTACCCGTGATTCATTTTCATGTATGAACTCATGAGGGAACGTGGCTCCTGCACGTGATCCAGGTAGAAACGGTATAAACTAAAAACCTTTTTCGTTATTTAAAAAAAAAAAATTATATATATACCAAATGCAATAATTTGAAGAATAATCAGAAATTTTGTCTACCGTGTGTGTGTGTGTGTATGTGTGGCTGGATGTTGTATACGATGATTGTTGGCTTAGTCAAGTCAATCTCGCGTGCTTTGCTCAAAGCGTGTTATTTTCTAAAAAAAAAAAAAAGCATAAAGTTGAGTGGAAAACAAGAGGCTCTGTGCGTGGTCACGTATTGATCCGGATGGTGACGATCAATAGAGTAACTGGAGAGTCTCGATTAAGTGGTATATGGGCTTTGTCGAACAAACAAGGCGTCATAAATGTGCTCGATGTCTGTATATATGCCCTTGTTCTTGACAACACATTTTTTCAGTTTCTTCATTTTTCGAGACAATTGATATATATCAGTGTTTATACTTTGATGTGTGAGATGTATATAGATTTAATTTATCTTGTGTATTAATTATCATGGAAATTGCATTGCAGGACGAGGCGAGTCTTGCCAATATCATAGTGCAAGTTTTTCATCTAGCTTAGAGTACTTTGTGCTGGAATGCCTCGGACCAGGTGTTCCCACCGTCTCTCTCCACAAAACCCAAGCGCCACAGCCACGATTTATCAGCATTCTCCAGAATAACACGTTGTTACGGGTAATTATTGCCGGGTAAAAAGACCCTCTGCAACGTGTATTTACTGCATGACATGAAAAAACTAAACTAAACTGAAAAAAAAAAATGGAAAATATCGCACTCGACTAGAAAGCCAAGAACGCGCGCGCGGTAATATCTGATTAATTGATTGCCATAACCTGTTGCTTCGACAGGAGAGAATCTCCAAGATTGCTCTTCCGCAAATCAAAACATTTCCCGTGCAAATAAGCGGCGGTTACAACGCCCAAGTGCGCCTTTACTTGCCGCCAGGACTGCGCGAGGATGAAATCACCCGTTATCCAATGGTTGTTCAAGTGTAAGTACTCTCTGTTGATGATATTGTGTATTTGTATTGCTCGGAAGAAACTTGTTGATTTTGTAAATAATGCAGATATGGAGGCCCGGGATCGCAATTGGTCACCGACATGTTCAAAATTGACTGGAATACCTACCTCGCCAGCAGGAAGAACATTATAGTGGCGCAGATCGATGGCCGGGGCAGCGGTGGCCAGGGCTACAGGATGCTGCACGAGGTCTACTATCGTCTGGGCACCGTGGAGGTTGCGGATCAGCTCGAGGTCACCGAGTATCTGCGCGATTCGCTGCATTTTGTCGATAAACGGCGTGTTGCCATCTGGGGATGGAGTTATGGTGGTTTTGTCGCTGCCCTGGCGCTTGCCGAACCCGATCAGGATGTTTTCCAGTGTGGTATCAGCGTCGCGCCCATCGTCTCATGGAAACTCTATGGTACCACCCCATGTCAGGGCTGTTTATCTTTGTAAAACTAAAATTATCACCGTCTTTTTTCTTCTTGCAGATTCCGCCTATGCCGAGAGGTACATGGGCCTGCCAAATGTCACGTCCAATTACAAGGGCTATGCCGAGTCGGATGTGTACAATAAAATCGAGTATTTGCGCGACAAGATGTTTTATCTCGTGCAGGGCACTGCTGATGATAAGGTACAGTTTCAGCAGTCAATGGCACTGGCTCGACATCTTGCAAAAAAAGGCATTCTGTTTCGGCAACAAGTTTATCCGGATGTTAGCCACAATTTGGCCGGTGTTACTGGACACTTGTATCTATCTATGGCGCAATTTCTTGACGATTGTTTTGCAAAACAAGTACCTGTTGATTCGAAAGCCGGTTTGGGCAGTGGTGGTATTGACATTTAATATAATATGTGATTGATGGAATTTCTGTGAGAAATTAACAACAACAACAACAACAAAATACAAACGCGAAAAATAATGCAATCTGATATCCAAATTGTGTTTGGTTACACAGAGAAGAAGGAAAAAATGAATATGTGTATATCACGTCTCGTTTGATTTAACTCCTGCAAACGATTGTTATTTCAATGCTTATATATTCTGCTCTCTTTACGATATTCTTTCATATTATTCCGTGTGATGAATCTAATATATTTATTGAGTAGATCTCTGAGAAAAACAGTCTCGCATTGAACACGAGAAAAAAAAAGACAATTGTATTGCATTATAACTTGATGTTTTGCAATCACGTTGATTACTTTATAATGCTTAGGATATATAACGATGGACGTAATCTTGCAAAAATTACAACAGGAAAAAAAATGTAATGAAATGTAATATCGAGAATAACTGAAACATGTGGACGTGTGTGTGACAAATGTATAATGATCATTGTGATGCTTTCAAAGTCTTTCAAGTTGACTAAAGTTATTACTAAAGTTGAAAACACAAAAAAATTAATACAATTACTATAATAGTAACTCTACTCTTCCGCAAGTCTGGCACATGAATTCGTAAATCTACCTGCAGCTTACCTTGTACAATAATATATATTTATAGAAGATGCGAGCCATTTACATATCAGACTTGATGAATTTCTTATTAGAGCATCTGCCAAGATGGAGGAGCATGTGATTTTTGAGATTGGTGGGTTTGCTGAAGCCTCGATTGCAGATGTGACACCTGAATGGCCAGAGACCATTGTGAACGTACATGTGGCTCTTGAGATCGCCGGGTGTTGGAAAGGATTTTGAGCACTGGGAACACTTGTGTGGTTTCTCCTGTACAAAGTAGCAAGAAAAAAATAATAATAAAAGATAATTATTTATCAGAAAAAGAAAACAACAAAAAATCTACCAAACAGACGCACAAAGCACTTTCAAACACACACAATATACTCTTGAATTTCCAGCCCCAAAAGCAGGGAAAATAAAAAGATTCAGAACAAAAAGAAGGAGAAAAAGAAAAGAATTGTTGTTGTACAACAACTTTTCGACATTAATTGCAATTTTGAATCCACGCTCTCCGCAATAACCGCGAGAACGGATGTACAAAGTATAGAGAGTAGCTGATAATGAACGTCACAACTCTCGGATATATAAAAAAAAATTAGAGCCAAATGATTAGATGAGCGTTAAAATTTTTCGCGACTCGATCGGATAATTTATTCAAATTTATGACGATCGCTCGTGTTTTTCGCATGAATAAACGGAGCCGTAGGGTGGGGGTGAGTCGCGCGCGGACACAAGTGAAACCTGCTGCTGCTGCTGCTGCTGCTGCCGGTGCTGTGTATAGCGCTGGGTAAACGCAGAGAAACAGCCCCGGGATACATACGTTCTCTGTCTCTCTAATTGGATTGCATTCCAAGCGGTAGCAAGTAATGGGCCAATTACAGTAGCTGATGGTAGAGCAACCTATATGGCTCCCCGAGATATCATTACTTGAGGGGGGATTAGAGAGAAACTCGAGCAGTTTGCGTTGCGATAAATAAAAAGCAATCATACACACAGATGACAACCCTCTCTCACATGCGCCAAACTGCTTTATCATTTTTTTCTTATTTCTGTTTTCTTTTCTATAGTTACCTTGATATGAGTCATTCGGTGATAATAGAGATTGGACGAGGCGGTGAATTTCTTGCCACAGACCAAACACTGATGGGGTTTTTCGCCGCTGTGAATTCGCTTGTGGGTATTCAACGAGCTCGAGGTGGAGAAGCCCTTGTTGCACACCATGCAAACGTGTGGTTTCTCTCCTGCATGAGTGTGTCAGGTGAATTTACGCGTGCACTCTCCTCTAGCTACTTAGTCCGCGTATGAATACATCAAGCGACAAGTCTCGCGGCAGATTAAAATACAGCTGTGGCTACTGTTGCGCTCATAAATTTCTCGTCTTACCGGTATGAGTTCTCATATGACGCTTCAGCAGCGACGGTCGATCGAAGGACTTGCCGCAAACCTCGCAGGGCAACAGGACCCGTTCTCCCCTCTTGATCGTCGTCAGGATGCTGCAGTCCAAGTGATTGCCCACCAGCGACAAGGTCGATGACGATGATTCGTCGGAAGTGGACTCGTACTCGTCAAGCTCATAGTAGCGAGTGGATGATGATTGATGTGACAGCAGTGTTGTCGACAGATCCAGAGGTGAGTCTGCCATTTGACAATAATTATTATTCTATACAAAGGTATACATACACGGCGCTCTTTATACGCACCGACCGACTATACTACTGGCAATTGGGCGACGTGAATAAATAAGACTACCTATAACAAATCTGAAATGCAAATACGCCGGGATTTTTTTGTCGGTCAGATCACAAGGTTGCCGCTTGTGATTCAAATGTGTATCCCTGTCGACGGGAATAACGGACAGTACAATGGACGCTGGAGGTTTGAAGGTCCTTGGTTGCACACACACACATACTATTTACGTCTTGCGAAAGTTTCATCAGCCCGACAGCAAACGTTTGTGTGTGTGTGTGTGTGTGTGTGTGTG
>MVJL01006983.1:0-12018 GCA_002156465.1 Macrocentrus cingulum | reverse complement strand
TGTAATCAACAATGTGTTTAGTAGATTCACATTTGCTGCAATATTGCTTCTAGACTCGATGCAAAGGCATACTTTAGAGGACAGGGTTAGTAGCTGTACAATAATAGAGGCAAAGTGGCTCAATATAATTGTTCTCTCTAGGAAATAACTCTAATGATGGCAGGTGTGTAAAAGAGTGTGTCTTTGTTTCTCTCTTTCTCACTCTGGTTGTCTCAGAGGTGTCATCTGCATGGCCACATGGTTATTGGGTGGCAGATCACCTGTTTGTGTAAAAGAGTGTGTCTTTGTTTCTCTCTTTCTCACTCTGGTTGTCTCAGAGGTGTCATCTGCATGGCCACATGGTTATTGGGTGGCAGATCACCTGTTCTAGGGTCCAAGTGTTTGATCAGGGGCTTGATACTTGGTCCAGGAGGAAATTCACTCTCCTAAACTCAGAGACGTAAGTGTGGAACAGTACCCGTGACTGGGGTTATCTCCAGGCTGCACCGGCTTTCTTCTGCTTTGGACTCAGAGACGTAAGTGTGGAACAGTACCCGTGACTGGGGTTATCTCCAGGCTGCACCGGCTTTCTTCTGCTTTGGACGTGGGGGAATCAGGTGTTGTAGAGCTGTAGGCTTATGGGAACGTACAAATAAAGATTCTAGTTCTCACTGATTAGTTTAGTGCCGTTTCAGTAGATTTCTTAGAAATCTAACTATTGTAGCCGTTCTCATGTCGCAACTTGAAGAAAAATTTTGGTATTTTCTGACTCAGCTCGTCAAACTGATTTTTTCAGTAGATTTCTTAGAAATCTAACTATTGTAGCCGTTCTCATGTCGCAACTTGAAGAAAAATTTTGGTATTTTCTGACTCAGCTCGTCAAACTGATTCAGAAAATATATACAGTCAAAAAGTTCACATGTACATATGCGCATCAACGTGCAATCGAAATAACGCTCGCAGTAAATATTTCATCACTTAAAAAATTTTCAGAAAATATATACAGTCAAAAAGTTCACATGTACATATGCGCATCAACGTGCAATCGAAATAACGCTCGCAGTAAATATTTCATCACTTAAAAAATTCAAATTTTCGAATTGATTGGCGCCATTTTTGTGCATGATGATTTTACGCTCGCAGTAAATATTTCATCACTTAAGAAATTCAAATTTTCGAATTGATTGGCGCCATTTTTGTGCATGATGAACAATCACCGTAGGTACTGCGCAGAGAAATTTAATAAAATTTTAATATGATTGCATCAACGTGCAATCGAAATAACGCTCGCAGTAAATATTTCATCACTTAAAAAATTCAAATTTTCGAATTGATTGGCGCCATTTTTGTGCATGATGATTCTACGCTCGCAGTAAATATTTCATCACTTAAAAAATTCAAATTTTCGAATTGATTGGCGCCATTTTTGTGCATGATGAACAATCACCGTAGGTACTGCGCAGAGAAATTTAATAAAATTTTAATATGATATTAAATTCAAATTTTCGAATTGATTGGCGCCATTTTTGTGCATGATGAACAATCACCGTAGGTACTGCGCAGAGAAATTTAATAAAATTTTAATATGATATTTTTATAATGTACCATTTTTTACTTTGAAAAGATTAAGGCCCATCAGTGATATAGGACCTATTGTATTGCAGAGAAATTTAATAAAATTTTAATATGATATTTTTATAATGTACCATTTTTTACTTTGAAAAGATTAAGGCCCATCAGTGATATAGGACCTATTGTATTGATACATGACCGTAAACTGTAGAGATCGAAATCAATGGATTGAACATAAAAGCAATTCTTTGTGTATAATTTCGAAGAGGTATTCAGGGCTTTCGATTAATTTCGGACAATCGAGCAAATTAATTATCGAAATCAATGGATTGAACATAAAAGCAATTCTTTGTGTATAATTTCGAAGAGGTATTCAGGGCTTTCGATTAATTTCGGACAATCGAGCAAATTAATAAGGATTAAGAAATAAATAAATCCATGGAAAGCAGTATAATCCATTTTTCAATTGAAAAAACTTATCATTTTCATATAATCGAAATAGGAAAATAATTAAATTATCAAACAAAACAAAAATTTAATGACATTTTGAATCTTAATTCAAAAAAAAAATTTTTCGGCACAATTCAACTCTTGATTATTCGCAATAATAAAAAATTTTGAGATATTAATTTCGGACAATCGAGCAAATTAATAAGGATTAAGAAATAAATAAATCCATGGAAAGCAGTATAATCCATTTTTGAATTGAAAAAACTTATCATTTTCATATCATCGAAATAGGAAAATAATTAAACTATCAAACAAAACAAAAATTTAATGACATTTTGAATCTTAATTCAAAAAAAAATTTTTCGGCACAATTCAACTCTTGATTATTCGCTTTAAACTATCAAACAAAACAAAAATTTAATGACATTTTGAATCTTAATTCAAAAAAAAATTTTTCGGCACAATTCAACTCTTGATTATTCGCAATAATAAAAAATTTTGAGAGCTTCAATGTTCACACTGGCAGCGGAACACAATTATTGGTATTTTTAAATTTAGTGCAGGATCAACATGATATCAGCACCATTTGAGTATGAAAAAACGAGAGTTATTACTTAATCGTACTAGATGTGTGATTACATAGCCTGAAATATCATTCAAATTTAAAAACATCCACGAATGTGCATCAGTAAACAGTTCATAAGCATTTAAAGTTTCTTCTATAAATACGTCTTCAAATACATTTGCAATTAAGCCTACTCTATTATTATTATTATTTGAAAAAATATGTATTTAGTGCAGGATCAACATGATATCAGCACCATTTGAGTATGAAAAAACGAGAGTTATTACTTAATCGTACTAGATGTGTGATTACATAGCCTAAAATATCATTCAAATTTAAAAACATCCACGAATGTGCATCAGTAAGCAGTTCATAAGCATTTAAAGTTTCTTCTATAAATACGTCTTCAAATACATTTGCAATTAAGCCTACTCTATTATTATTATTATTTGAAAAAATATGTTCTTCAGTTCATAAGCATTTAAAGTTTCTTCTATAAATACGTCTTCAAATACATTTGCAATTAAGCCTACTCTATTATTATTATTATTTGAAAAAATATGTTCTATCGATAGGAACTGACGACCATCATCCTTTGGTAGCATCAAAATCGTACTTTTACTTATAGAATAGCCGTCAACTGAGATTTTTTTTGAATTCTCTTCCAAAACTATTGAATTATCGAACGATTGATTCAATGAACATCCCATTGGTAACAGAGTTTCAAACGGTACAGTTTTAGTGGACTTTACATCATAGTTTAAAGACGATGGAGGAATTTTTTGTATGTATTCAATGAACATCCCATTGGTAACAGAGTTTCAAACGGTACAGTTTTAGTGGACTTTACATCATAGTTTAAAGACGATGGAGGAATTTTTTGTATGCGCCTATAATTTAAACGCAATTGATTTTTTACAGCAATCGTTCGACATACGTTTATTCGACTAATTGCAACACGAGCCATGACTTTTCCTTCTTGATGTTAGCTCTCATACCGCATTGAAGAAATATCATAGTTTAAAGACGATGGAGGAATTTTTTGTATGAGCCTATAATTTAAACGCAATTGATTTTTAACAGCAATCGTTCGACATACGTTTATTCGACTAATTGCAACACGAGCCATGACTTTTCCTTCTTGATGTTAGCTCTCATACCGCATTGAAGAAAATTTCCTACAGCAATCGTTCGACATACGTTTATTCGACTAATTGCAACACGAGCCATGACTTTTCCTTCTTGATGTTAGCTCTCATACCGCATTGAAGAAAATTTCCATAATGGTCCTGACTGTAACATTACTCGCGCATAGTGCAACAAAAAATGATGCTTTGGCTTTACTCTGTTAGGGATCGAGCCATGACTTTTCCTTCTTGATGTTAGCTCTCATACCGCATTGAAGAAAATTTCCATAATGGTCCTGACTGTAACATTACTCGCGCATAGTGCGTAGTCTGCATTCTCTTTCATCAAACACTTTAGCTATTTTTTTTTTTCTAAGTAACAAAAACAACGAAATATAGTGGAATTGAAGCCTTCATTAAAACCCAAAACTGAGTGTAGACCGAGATTATCTCCAAGCAGCAGAGCTAATTTGGAAAAAAAATAACAACGAAATATAGTGGAATTGAAGCCTTCATTAAAACCCAAAACTGAGTGTAGACCGAGATTATCTCCAAGCAGCAGAGCTAATTTGGAAAAAAAAAATTTTTTCTTGATTCTTATACGTTATTGTGATACCAATTTCTTCTAAATATCGTAGTTCGTCGATATCTTTTGAAAAAATAATAGGATTTTCAAAACTGAGTGTAGACCGAGATTATCTCCAAGCAGCAGAGCTAATTTGGAAAAAAAAATTTTTTCTTGATTCTTATACGTTATTGTGATACCAATTTCTTCTAAATATCGTAGTTCGTCGATATCTTTTGAAAAAATAATAGGATTTTTAAATACAGCACTAAGCAGCAGAGCTAATTTGGAAAAAAAAAAATTTTTCTTGATTCTTATACGTTATTGTGATACCAATTTCTTCTAAATATCGTAGTTCGTCGATATCTTTTGAAAAAATAATAGGATTTTTAAATACAGCACGATCTAAAGAATTAAATAAAATGAAGAGAAAAATGTTGTCTAACTTAGATGTAGTTCGTCGATATCTTTTGAAAAAATAATAGGATTTTTAAATACAGCACGATCTAAAGAATTAAATAAAATGAAGAGAAAAATGTTGTCTAACTTAGATGCCATATAAACAGGTAAACACGAAATTGACAAATAAACAGCTCCACATTTCGATACACCTCGATGACTACCAAGTGGATTGTTTGTCTCATAGTCATCGAAATAGAAAATGTAAACACGAAATTGACAAATAAACAGCTCCACATTTCGATACACCTCGATGACTACCAAGTGGATTGTTTGTCTCATAGTCATCGAAATAGAAAAAAAAGGC
Source organism: Macrocentrus cingulum (assembly GCA_002156465.1). Taxonomy (NCBI): domain Eukaryota; kingdom Metazoa; phylum Arthropoda; class Insecta; order Hymenoptera; family Braconidae; genus Macrocentrus; species Macrocentrus cingulum. The sequence continues at coordinate 6,994 of MVJL01006983.1, read as the reverse complement.
AACACTATTTTTTCCGGCGGCTCATTTGCTATCATGGTTTTCCAAAGACTTTCTTGAATAAAATTCGCCAAAATATCTTTCTCAGCGTAGAGAAGTTCCATGTATTTGATAGTCTCCTCGAAAATATTTGGAATTTGAAAAAATTTCGTCACTTGTCGCATGGGAATGAACTGCGCCGTTCTCAGCGTAGAGAAGTTCCATGTATTTGATAGTCTCCTCGAAAATATTTGGAATTTGAAAAAATTTCGTCACTTGTCGCATGGGAATGAACTGCGCCGTCAATGTTTTTGATATGGCAGTTTTCTTTTGATAGTCTCCTCGAAAATATTTGGAATTTGAAAAAATTTCGTCACTTGTCGCATGGGAATGAACTGCGCCGTCAATGTTTTTGATATGGCAGTTTTCTTGCCCTTTTCACGAACGAAATCAACACATTCGCCTAAAACGTATTCTTGGGGTGGTATATATGTTCCTAGTTGTTGGAAAGCTCGAAAACAAACATGCTCATGCCCTTTTCACGAACGAAATCAACACATTCGCCTAAAACGTATTCTTGGGGTGGTATATATGTTCCTAGTTGTTGGAAAGCTCGAAAACAAACATGCTCACTATTCATATCCGCGAAAATATTCCGATTATCATTCAAAACCGACTGGATTTTTTTGAAATCGATGTTCTCAGTTGTATTAAGAAGTTTGTTGGATAATTTTTTTTGTATGGAATCGACGACGCAATTAATGAGACTATTTACATCTTTAACAATTTCTACAACACAAATCCATGGAATATCACGATACTGATAAAGTTTTGCAGCAAACTCGATAGGCGTTATTACATTAAAAATATCTTCGCGTGGAGATTCTGCCGTTTCAACTTCATCAATCGCGTCAATTCCATCCTCATTAATATTATCAATCAATTCATTTAGTGAGCTATCTTCGAATTCTATTAAATCATCATAATTGTTTTCGAAAAGGTGATCGGAATTATGTTCAGTTTCTAAATTAACTCTGCTCGGAAATTGTTTACTACACTGTGATTTCTCGTCATTATTAACATGTAAATGTGTATCCTTTGGATGTGTCGCATTAAGATGTTTTCGAAGTGACTTTATGGAAGAATATGATCGCGAACATCGTCTCGTCATTATTAACATGTAAATGTGTATCCTTTGGATGTGTCGCATTAAGATGTTTTCGAAGTGACTTTATGGAAGAATATGATCGCGAACATCGTATTACACCGCACTTATAGACGCTTAAATTAAAGTGACAGAACGACGGGTGATTAATGTATTCGCTCTGATTTTCTACATCCGTAAGATCACAATAATGACAGGAATACACTTTAACTATCAATATAAAAATTAAATTTTGTATTAAAATTTGTATTAATATTGAAATATAAACTATACTAAACGCAATGCAAGAAATGTAGACGCTTTCGTAACTTTTATATGTAGACTGTTCATGATATTAGCATATATTTTTTATAAAATTATATATATATAATATGTTGCTGTAAATGTCACACTTGAGAGCGAAGTAAATTTGGAGGCACAAGTCTATGGCATGAATAGCTGCATCAACTCGATATAGTGTGACATTTACAGCAACATATGCTAAATGTCACACTTGAGAGCGAAGTAAATTTGGAGGCACAAGTCTATGGCATGAATAGCTGCATCAACTCGATATAGTGTGACATTTACAGCAACATATGCTGCTTCAATGTTAACAATTGGCCCCACTATGATAACCACTGGTTGAAATGTTAAACCTTCCTGTCGATATTTTGTTCTCAATGCTTCCAATTGCGGCAATAAACCTCCAGCCGTCTGTAATTAAATTTATGAGAATTATTTATTGTTCCCAAAGTTACTCCTATGTCATATTAAACAATATTCAAAATAAATACCATGCTCCCAATTGCGGTAATAAACCTCCAGCCGTCTGTAATTAAATTTATGAGAATTATTTATTGTTCCCAAAGTTACTCCTATGTCATATTAAACAATATTAAAAATAAATACCACGACATGAACAATAAAACTGTGGCGCCGGTCATGTATCGATCGTCCAACAACCACCTCATCTCCATCGTCTTGGTTCTCTCGTTGATTGCGCCTCGTCTTCGGTGGCGTATTAAATAAATACGGTAATAAATAAAAAATCAATGTATCCCGGTCATCTAAAAAAAAAAATATGTAATAAGGTCAAATATAAGATCAACCGTAGCTCATAAGTCTAATGACAAAATACGTACGAATTGCGATATCGCTTTGCTCTTGGTTCTCTCGTTGATTGCGCCTCGTCTTCGGTGGCGTATTAAATAAATACGGTAATAAATAAAAAATCAATGTATCCCGGTCATCTAAAAAAAAAAAATATGTAATAAGGTCAAATATAAGATCAACCGTAGCTCATAAGTCTAATGACAAAATACGTACGAATTGCGATATCGCTTTGCAAAAGTTAAAAAAAAAAATATGTAATAAGGTCAAATATAAGATCAACCGTAGCTCATAAGTCTAATGACAAAATACGTACGAATTGCGATATCGCTTTGCAAAAGTAATAATAAGGCCTTGTCTTCAACGGACTTAATTTTTGTACAAGTTTTAAGCTGAGTTATCAACACAGGTCTTATGATTTCCAAACGGTCGAAAAAAACTTGGCACTTCGTTGGATACAGTATAGCAAAATCTTTTTTGTACAAGTTTTAAGCTGAGTTATCAACACAGGTCTTATGATTTCCAAACGGTCGAAAAAAACTTGGCACTTCGTTGGATACAGTATAGCAAAATCTTTCTGAAGCTAGTAAAAAAAAGGAACACCTTATTTATGACATAAAAAAAATGGTCGAAAAAAACTTGGCACTTCGTTGGATACAGTATAGCAAAATCTTTCTGAAGCTAGTAAAAAAAAGGAACACCTTATTTATGACATAAAAAAAATGTGGAATGATAGTTATGAGAATTTGTTGGATATCTCATAAGTATCTAATCTTTCTCGGAATAAAAAAATGTACGCATTAATTCAGTTCTGAAGCTAGTAAAAAAAAGGAACACCTTATTTATGACATAAAAAAAAATGTGGAATGATAGTTATGAGAATTTGTTGGATATCTCATAAGTATCTAATCTTTCTCGGAATAAAAAAATGTACGCATTAATTCAGCCCCAAGTGCTGTTTTCAAGCTACATATGTTTTCATAATAATCTTGAATTGTTTGCCCACTTTTCACACGCTGGCAACATTTGAAGCACGCTACAGTTCCCTGTGGCGTGCTTCAAATGTTGCCAGCCAATAATTCGTGACTTGCTGTGCCGGATCGTTATTATTTTTCTGACTCAACATTTGAAGCACGCTACAGTTCCCTGTGGCGTGCTTCAAATGTTGCCAGCCAATAATTCGTGACTTGCTGTGCCGGATCGTTATTATTTTTCTGACAGTGGAGTTGCTCCACTTCACGTTCTAAATAATGAACATTTATAATTTATAATATAATTCGTGACTTGCTGTGCCGGATCGTTATTATTTTTCTGACAGTGGAGTTGCTCCACTTCACGTTCTAAATAATGAACATTTATAATTTATAATATATCCAACTAATCCCCGCGAATAAATAATTGATACGGAATTTCCCAGCTAGACAGTACCCTGATGTTCGGATATGGGTCGTGGTAATTTTTCCGTGGCTCCAAGTTCACGTTCTAAATAATGAACATTTATAATTTATAATAATCGAAGTATTTGTTGAAAGAGGTTTCTTTGTTTATATAATTTACTTGTAAGTTGATAGGGTAAATTATTTGCAGGTATTTGCCGTCTATTCAATTGAAGAAGGCCAGCCTTGGCTAGTTTTGTCATAGTGTACTGGTAATGATCGTAAAGTCTTCCACCAGCATTCGTCGGATGACCTTTCACACGCTTGTGTGGGTAATAGTAATTGTGAGGTTTTTCATTCGGAATAAGGTTGCAAATTTGTCGAGTCCATGTTGCGAATTTATCTGGACTGATCCTAAAAGCACACATCGACAATATACCGTAAAAAATAGTACATAAAACTTCGTTAAACGAATATTATTAATAACCCACTTGTAATTATCCAATTGTTGTACTTCTCCATTCAATGTGACGCGTGCAAAGGCTGCGTTTTTATCGTTAGTTATAATTAGACGCGCTAAAAGACAACTTAAGTTGCTTTGTAAGAATCCGTGTTACTGGTAGGATTTCAATATACATATACTTCTCCTATCAGTGCTACGTTGCAATAACGGTTCGATTGGCTAAAAAATACGCATTCATATATATGTATTGTAAGGATATATTTTATTTTCTCTATTCTCTATTTCTAACCTAACCGCTATTACCCTACCTTCGTTCAATTATATTATCCGCGAGGATCTCCGACGGGCGCCAGCTAATTTTTTCCCTACCTTCGTTCAATTATATTATCCGCGAGGATCTCCGACGGGCGCCAGCTAATTTTTTGTATCTGACCGGAAATCAGCAAAACCGGTCTATCGCTCAAAATTCTCAAAAACCTCCAAAATCTCAACCAAAACTTAAACCTAAAAACTTAACTCTAATCCCCGCGAATAAATAATTGATGCGGAATTTCCCAGCTATAAAACCTCCAAAATCTCAACCAAAACTTAAACCTAAAAACTTAACTCTAATCCCCGCGAATAAATAATTGATGCGGAATTTCCCAGCTAGACAGTACCCTGATGTTCGGATATGGGTCGTGGTAATTTTTCCGTGGCTCCAAGCTAAGTATAATTTAAACTAAATCATCAAACTAACCAACTAATAGACTCGAAATATTAACAACAATAGAATCAGATAAATTACATAATTTTCTATAGAGTGCGGTATTTGAACGGTATCCCTATCAAACTAACCAACTAATAGACTCGAAATATTAACAACAATAGAATCAGATAAATTACATAATTTTCTATAGAGTGCGGTATTTGAACGGTATCCCAAAAATTCGGTAACGATAATAGAACAGAAATAATCAGACTCTAAACGGTAACAGATGACCCAATCTCTCCAAAAGCAAATTAAACGGGAATAATCTTACTTGACGAGACTTAAGACTCAACGATAACCTCTCTTCAGACTCTAAACGGTAACAGATGACCCAATCTCTCCAAAAGCAAATTAAACGGGAATAATCTTACTTGACGAGACTTAAGACTCAACGATAACCTCTCCTTCGTCGATCGGGCTGCCTTCCAACGAATTCCTCGGTTCCTTGGCCTCCATGGAGTCAACCAGCGGACGTACCCTGGTTCCCCAGATTTTCCTTCACACTTTACACTCAGCCAAAACTCGACCGCTTGTCAACCAGCGGACGTACCCTGGTTCCCCAGATTTTCCTTCACACTTTACACTCAGCCAAAACTCGACCGCTCACTCAGAGCACCAACTTTAGACGTCTACTATGACATCTCAGCCATGACATCTCAGCTCCGACGCTCTTCGACGACTCCTCAAAACTCACTTCTCGACACCTCGATACTCACTGCTCAAGACTTCTACTATGACATCTCAGCCATGACATCTCAGCTCCGACGCTCTTCGACGACTCCTCAAAACTCACTTCTCGACACCTCGATACTCACTGCTCAAGACTTCGATACTGACTCCTGAAAGCTGACCGCTACTGACTCTTCAAGACTCGGACCCTCAAAACTCACTTCTCGACACCTCGATACTCACTGCTCAAGACTTCGATACTGACTCCTGAAAGCTGACCGCTACTGACTCTTCAAGACTCGGACCCGACTCTGAAAGCTGACCGCTACTGACTGACTCAGACTCTCACGATGACTCAAAAACTCAACTCTATTTCCGACTCTTGCCGAACTCACCCGAGCGACTTCTCTGCCAGAGCCACGAGGAAACACAAAAGCTAAACTTAAATCTAATCGGTCATTCCGGTTGAGCGTGGCCACCGCGCACCCGGATCCACCACGCAAAATACCTAAACCCAAAACTGTGTTTCCCCGGACCCTTACCATATGGAGCGCCAGGTTCTTTCCCTGGTCTTCTGTCCTTCTCGGTAGTCCCACAATGCTCTAACCTCTAAATCGTACCATCGGAACTCTACCTTATCGATCAAGCCTCACGAATCCTCACTACTATCGATCTTTCTCGTCTCGTTCCGTCTCGCGTCTCTCTCTATTGAATCTAAATATTATAATAATGACTCTAAATTACCTTTATCTGTTAATAATAATTGAAAATTGACTAAAATTAAATGTTAAGTGACTACATGGCTGTGTTTTGTGACGGCAACGGTAAAATAACGTCACAATATATATGGATATTGCATTTCCATATCATTTGTATCGACTGAAAATTATTATCGTTGCAGTAATTTGGATGAATTCGATCCTTAATTGATGTCTCATCATCCTAAAGTTTTGCGCTACAAGGCCATTTACCATTGAATTGTTCGATTCTGGAGATTCATTGAAGCGTTCACTAGTGACTGTTTATATATCATTTACATTTACCGTACATACACTTGAGCGATGAATATATTAATATACCTTTCGACTGGAACTCCTTCTTAGTACGTCGCAATTCCATAGATCATATTGTGGGTATCTATTTTTCTCTATTGAATTGATCTCTGATGGTACTTTGAATATATATTCGGAAGAAAAAACATCATTCAGACTATTATCATTACCTAGGTGGTCCATAGTCTCCAGACTATTCGAGTTGCCCTAAAAAAAGAGAGGAAAACTCTAACGTATGTACTTATAGTCTCTAAAAATTATCCAATTGCTCTGCACCTGAAATATATGAAATATAAAAAAAATCCATTTTCAAGGCACTATATAATCGTGCCCACTGCATTGGAAATATATAATAAAACAAGTTGCAGACGATGCAACAAGGCAAAAAGTATTGTCAACATTTGAATCAACAAAACCTGTTTACCCGGTTTTATACGTTGTAAACAATTT